>LBNU01029878.1:1287-43726 GCA_014162995.1 Artemisia annua
AGTTTTCTTAAGCCTAACATCGACATCACCCACCCACAACAATCAATAACAAACCAACAACAAGTAATCAATAGCTAGGTTTCATTAGATCTAAGAAAACACAAGAGAAACCTAGCCTAACATGTTAAAGTAAAGACAAGCGTAAGATATAATCAAGCAACACATAGACATATTGATTGATTTGAAAGGAGACTTATCTTTAATTGAACATGAATGATTCAAGGATGAAAAACCCCTAAAAATACAGTAAACCAGGACCTAGGGTTTATCCCTAAAGTTCTCCCCAAAAGTTCCACACTTAACGAATGAAAATTAGAAAACTATATATAGATTTTACAACTTGACGACGTCACGTTTTAGCTTGTGACTCCGTCACCTCGCTGCCAAAACTCTTCTCGGATTGCTCAGATCCACTCTTGACGCCCTCCCTCTTTAAATCTCTCTGGGCCGTCTCTCTTTAACTTATAACGTGACGGCCTTGGTGAAATAACACGTGACGCCGTCACGTGTAAATGCTTCAAAATCTTTCTGGCCCGTCAAATGTAAAATTATCCACCTCTTTGTCAAAGCGTGACGCCATCACCTCGTAAAGAGTGACGCCGTCAGGTACAGTTTTCAGCATAGTTTTGGGACTTTGTCATTTTCTTCACTTTTATGCTCTAAAAACGTCCAAAATACCTTCTTTTCCAGATTTCTTTTCCAAAGTACCTAAAATGACAAAAGAAACGATTTAAGGCAATATTTGATCAAATAATTACGGATTAGGGCTTAAATGACCTCCTAAAAGCGTAACACTTTTCGCCTCATCAAATACCCTTACACTTGAGATTTGCTTGTCCTCAAGCAAATGCGCTTTTATTCCAATCAAAATATGAGCTAGGGGTCATTTAACACTAATATAAAAGTAATTACAACAAATAGTCATTCCACCCTAGTCATAACAAGCACGGAGATCATATATTAGCACCTCACAAATAGTGTTTGGATACTCTCATCTCTCGGGTGTTATAAACCTATATAACTAAATGGAAATGGAAAAATATCACTCACTACCTGTCATAGCAAATAGATTACCATAGGTTTGGGAAAGGATCAAAAACCTCCTCCACTAGGCGTAAGCACCTAAGATAAACTATCAAAGAGGGATTTTCAAGGGTTGTAATGTTAGGTGTAGGGATACGATAAACACGGTTTGTTGGAATAAAGGGTATTTTTAGTGGTGGCGAGTTAATTATCTTGATCAAATACATGCACAATGTGGCGTTGCTAAGCCAAGACTCGACTCGACTTAAGCTAATAAGAAAATAATATAAACGTAAATAAAAATAAAAGGAAACGGGATGGTAGTCCGTATGTTTTAAATGCACTCTTATTAGTTCTCTTATATTTGTTCTATGCATCATATATATATTGCTTGTGCTCTAAATATTTTTGCAAGCATTCCATATCTTGATTTTTTTATGACCTCAAAACGAGGGGGAGTATACGTCAAGGGGGAGCTCCAAGCTTATCGGGATAACCTTTTTGATGCTAACAAAAAGGGGGAGAAATGATATAAACTCACTAAATACTTGTATATATACCAATTTTTGTTTTAATGAGTTTAGATTTTGTAATCATCAAAAAGGGGGAGATTGTTGATATAAATAATGTATAAAAACGTTATTAATATTTTTCGATATGCCTAAGTTTTGACGATCACAAAATGTAAAAACATTAAACGCCAAATTAATACATAAACAAGTATTTAGCAACTAATATCATTTCATCCAACAAAATCATTTAAGGTATGAATAAACAAGTGTCTAATACATTTTATGATCAAAGAGATTTTTATTTAAACATTACAAAGTTTATAAAATTATATATACACTTTATACTTCTTTGAAAAACATATTTGGTAATAAAGGAAAATGTTTAATTCATAATAAATATATGAATTCAAATTTTTAACCAAAATCAGTTAGTTTTTCACCAAATAAACTATCCCCAGAAAAAGACAAGAAAACTGCCCGTTTCAGGAGGGCGGCCCCCTTAATTTTAAGGGGGGCGGCCACCATTTAAGGGGGCCGGCACGCTCCTCTTGTCAGAATCTTTTGCCTATAAATACCCTCTCAAACCTGGTATTTTTCCCCACCTTTTGCACGAAAATTTTCAGATCCAATTCTCTCTAAACATCCTTCTAAAACCCTTTGATCATAAGATTATTAATCCTTGTTTCAAGTGATCCAATCTTTTCATTCCCTCATTTCTCTAAGTGCAAAAGAAGAATACTCCTTCAACAATCAAGTTAAGAAGTATTGTACATTTGTATATATTGTCTAGTACTTGTGTATATTACTTGTAAAGTGTAGAAGGCTTGTAATTAGATAGATCTAGGTGTGTTAGTTGTGAGTAGTAGTGAAGAAGAAGTAGAGTTGTGAAGAGCAAGAAGTAGTGAAGTAGTGAAGGTGTGTAGTAGTTGTGGAGTGTACAAGTTGTGTAGAAGTCGTGCTAAGTTGTGTAGTGGTGTGAGATTGGTTGTAGCTACAATTAGAACCCGACATTTAGCTTAGTGTCGTTAATTGGTGTAAGCAAAAGTTGTGTAAGGTTTTCTCCGCCATAAGGGAGCTTGTTGACATAGTGAAGAAAACTCTCGAGTAGGTGACTCGGAGAGTGGAGTAGGGCAAGGAAGGTGTCCTTGTAGCCGAACCACTATAAATCCTTTGTCTCGCGGTTAGATCTTTCCAACTCTAACTTATTACTTAGTTTACTTACTTTCATCTCGTATATAGCTATAATTGTCTATATTATGCATGTGTTGATTTGACATACTTAGCTTACATCGTTATTATTTTTCATACCTCGATATAGTTGTTCATATTGTTCAAGACTTGAGTTCACATAAGATCGATTCAAAGTTTTAAGAGTAAACAAGGCTTTAAAACTAAACTAAGTTTTCATAAATAAAAAGGGACGTAAAAATACTTGTCTATATTGTTATTATTTACTTGCGTAGATATAAGCACTTATAAGTATACAAGTATTGATCTCACATAAACTAGAATCGAAGTTTTTTTAAACAACTAAATTTTCATAAAATTAAAAAGACGTAAAACTATTCAACCCCCCTCCTTCTAGTTTTCCACATGCATAGTGTATACGGATCACTCGGCTCTGAAGTATCTCTTTGTCAAACAAGATGCAAAGCCGAGATTGCTCCGATGGGTTCTCCTCCTGCAAGAATTTGATATCATCATCCGTGATAAAAAAGGAGCTGAGAACCTAGCAGCTGATCATCTGTCCCGATTAGAAAACCCTCACCAGGATGTGTTCGAGAAAAAGGAAATAAATGAAACGTTTCCTCTCGAGACACTCAATGTGATTTCTTTTCGTGGTGACTCTACTACCCCATGGTTTGCCGACTTTGCAAACTACCATGCGGGTAACTTTGTTGTGAAAGGGATGTCGTCCCAACAGAAAAACAAATTCTTTAAAGACGTTAAACATTACTTCTGGGACGACCCCTACTTATTCAAAATCTGTGCCGATCAAGTCATCAGACGGTGTGTCTATGGCCAAGAAGCCATGGATATTCTCAAAGCTTGTCATGATGGACCCACGGGGGGACATCATAATCCAAATTACACCGCCAAGAAGGTGTTTGATTCCGGTTTCAAAGATGCTCATGACTTAGTCAAAGCTTGTGACGCTTGTCAGCGTCACGGGAATATTTCAAAGAAGAATGAGATGCCACAAAATGCCATCCAAGTCTGTGAAATAGTTGACGTATGGGGCATTGATTTTATGGGGCCATTTGTATCATCTCGAGGAAACAAGTATATACTCGTGGCTGTCGATTACTTTTCCAAATGGGTCGAAGCGAAGGCTCTACCCACCAATGACGCCCGAGTAGTTGTAGAATTCTTGAAGTCTCTGTTTGCAAGGTTTGGAACTCCACGTACCATTATTAGTGATCGTGGTACGCATTTCTGCAATGACAAATTTGATAAAGTCATGCAAAAGTATGGTGTAACTCACCGTCTTTCCACCGCGTATCACCCCCAAACAAGTGGGCAAGTGGAAGTTTCAAACGGTGGTATTAAAAGGATTCTTGAGAGGACCGTAGGTGAAAACCGTGCCTCTTGGTCGGATAAACTAGATGATGCACTCTGGGCCTTCCGTACAGCATATAAAACACCCATCGGGTGTACTCCCTACAAGCTTGTGTACGGAAAGGCGTGTCATTTGCCGATTGAGCTTGAGCACAAAGCCTACTGGGCCTTGAAACATGCTAACTTCGATCTTCAGACAGCGGGTGATCACCGTAAAGTTCAGCTGAATGAATTAAATGAACTTCGTGATCAGGCATACGAGAACTCTTTGATCTACAAAGAAAAGACAAAGAAGATTCATGACTCAAAAATAAAAAACCGCGTTTTCAACGTTGTTGATCGAGTCCTTCTTTTCAATTCACGATTAAAGATCTTCTCGGGTAAACTTAAAACCCGCTGGACTGGACCATTCACTATTACAAAAGTGTATCCATATGGTACCGTTGAGCTATCTCAAAATGACGGTCCAAATTTCAAAGTGAATGGCCATCGGTTAAAGCACTACTTTGGAGAGGACATACCACCCATGGTTGTCCCGGATCTTCAAACTTTCCCCATGAACCAATGAATGCGGGTTATCACTCATGTTTCTGACTTCTTTCTATTTTCTAACACCTAAGTGTGGGGGAGGTGCACCTGCTGTTGTTTCCATGTATATAAGTTTCCCGAAAAAAAAAATGTTCCCACACTTGCCTAAATCTAAACTTTTTACATCTCAAAGTATCGGCATAATATCCGGGACTTTGAATATTGAGGGCAATATTCAATTCTAGTGTGTGGGGGGGGGGGGGGAATTCTGGCGAATTTGATCACATTTGTACCTTCTAGTGCCTTAATACCCCCATTTTGGCCAAAATTAATTTTTTTTTTAATTGGTGGAAGTGCTTTGCACTAACACGACAAATGGTTATCAGTCCACCATGTCTAACCCACATAAGGACTGGCTAATCCGAGAGCAAACGGCTCTCAGTAAGATATCTCAAATCCGTTTATGGCTGACAATTTGCCAAAAATTGTATGGTATTCAGCTCACCATATCTTTGATCGTGAAGAGTTGGCTAGTTCAGAAGCAAACGGCTTTTGGTAAAGACAAATCAAATCCGTTGACGGCTGATGGTTTGCTTAAAATCATTTGGTTATCAGTGTACCAAAGTATTATAATAAAACATTTGGCTACTCCAGAAGTAATGGCTTTTGGTAAAGAGACATCAAATCCATTAAGTTTTCATAAAAGATTGCTAGGGACTAGCAATATTTTAGTGTGGGGGATTGATGAGTGTGTAAATACTCATCATTTTTATCTTATCTGAACTGCAAAAACATTCAAAAACACTCAAATATGCATCAAAATACTGAAAATATCCCAGGATTGTGTTTTATATGTTTCAGATGCAAAATGATTGAAAACAGATGAAAAACGAACAAAGTTTGCATAATTGGCAGTTTCAGTCCCTCAACTTTCGAAACTTGTCAAAATCAGTCCCTAGGCATTTATTTTGTAAGAAAAGTCACCAAAGATCCTTTGGAAATCACAAGTTGTCATAATTAGTCCTTTGGTGAAAAGTTTCAAAAGTTGTCAAGTTTGGTCCCTGTACTTTCAAAATTGGCAAAAATGGTCCCTGGGATTAAAATTTTGGAAATTATCAATCATAGTCCTTGTGTTATTGAACTTTGGCAAAAATGGTCCTTGGGTGAAAATTTTGGAGAATTTACAAGTTTGGTCCCTGAAGTTTCACAATTGGCAGAAATGGTCCCTGGTCATTCAAAAATGGAAATTATCAACATTGGCAAGATTGGTCCTTATAATAACTTTGGAAAGTTGCCAAATCCTAACCCTCAACTTTCAAAAAATTACAAAATTAGTCCTTGTGAAAAACTACTAAACTAAACGGATACCCTTTTTATTATAAACCCAGGTCCAAATCCAAAACAAACCCAACACAACACAAACCCATCCCTGTGGCCCATCTTTCCCTGGCCCAACAACACAAACAGCCCACACCCCCTAAGTTAAATAAAACCGGGTCAAACCTCGGTTAAACCCACCTCCTTTACCCCTTCCCTCCCACACTGAAACCTCAAAACCACCCCTGGTTTTGCCACCCCCACTTGCCCACCACTCTCACCCATCACCTCCACCACCCCTACCTATCCCCTACACCTCACCAAGCACTAAATGCTCCCCACCTGCAACACTTCACAGGCCCCAATTGCTTATCTTCGTTTTGGCGCCAAAGTGCCATTCAATGGCTAGGATCAAAACAAGACATCCAAGGGCTCACAATTAAAGTGGGATTGACTCAGAACCCCACCAGGGTCCTTATAAGTGAAGAAAGAAGTGGTAGTTAGCTAGAATAGTTTTAGTTTAGTTTAGCAATGTCGTTGTTCATGTAATTTCAATTTCTTGTTACAAAACTTAGTTTTTAGTTGTAATCTTAAGTTTTCAGTGTAATCTAAACCTAATTCAGTCATCAATTTTAGTTTTCTCAGTTAAATTCAGAATTTGGCATTTTTCTTTTGAAATCTCATTCTAGAATTAATGTTGTTAAAAGTGGTCAGTTACCCTTGTTTAAGTTCATTTAAGCTTATCTATAAGCTTTCTTAAGCTTTCAAATCATTTGAAGCAGTTTACTTTAAGAAACTAAAAATACAAAAAAAATACAAGAAAAATAGGTGAAAAATAAAAAAAAATAGAAGATAAGAAGAAAGAAGCAAGAAGGCTGATGCATTTTGGATTGCAGTGGTTGTAATGCCTCATGGGAGGCTTTAGGTTATGATTTGAGGTCCTGATTAGTTGGTTCTGTGCTTGGAAGCTTTTGTAAGCCTTTTCACCTTTTTAGTGTTTTACTGTTCTTTAGCTTAATAACTGCTTATCATTGTGTTTTTGAGTTCCTTGGGTGTAGTTAAGTAGAATTAGTGCTTAACATTGTGTGCATGTTCATTTAATTCCCTTGTTGATTCATATTTCATTTTCACTGCCAAATTTGCATATGTATGATTCATAAGTATTAACTGTTATTGGTGGTTTTTTAGTGCTTAATTCAGTTTATGTTAGCTTATCTCAACTGTTGGAATCAGTCTCATGGTCTTAATCAGTCTCTTGCTTTGAAAATCATGTTTTCAACATTTTTAAGGGGTGTTTGGATTAGGTGCTCTCATTATGTTCCAGAGAGTCTCAGTGTTTGAAGAGTGTTAAACCATGTCACATTTAGTCCACTAGTTGCATATTAGTCTTAAAATCCAGGCCTCGTTTGTTTAAAAGTCAAATTGCTCTTTAATCTTTCTTAACAGTTTCACTGATTGGATTTTTGAGTTCTTGATCATCATTGTCAGTATATAACTTGTTAAGCTTGCTTAATCTAGGTCCTTTGTAGCTTGTAATATCATGGTTAGTCAGTAGAATCAAATCAAAAGTCAAAAAAGTCAAAATAGAGTAAATTTCTTGAAAGTCAAAGTTCTTAGTTGTTAGTTTTACCAAAACTGGAGAAATTTTTCATGATCTCATTATTGAACCTCAGATTTTGAGCTTTTGGAGTCTTAAACTTTGGAAGCTCATCGTTCCAGGACTAATATTTGTTTAATTTTATAAATTTTCTAAACAGCTTATTTGTGTGCTTCTTTGGACCTGTTTTGCATAGATCTGCCCTGTGCTAGGTTGTCAGTTTCATAAGCTCATTTCCTTGAGCTTCTCCTGGGTTCATTAGAGTAGTATAGCCTGTTATATTTGTGTTTTTGGATAGCTTGTTGATCATTTTATTTGTGCATGTGCTTTTATTTCCATGGAATGCTTACTGGTTTGCTTATTTTGATCAATCAAATCACCACTGGTGAATAATGTATACTGAGTCATCAGAATAAGAGGTCATGTTCATAAGCTCCTTGTAGCTTATCCAGTAGGGCTTAAGCTGAGCTTTTGGGTTCTTTGAGAAGCCCATAAACCCTAGTTGCTAATTCCAGGCTTTATTTGTGCTTTTAAGCTTATTTGATAAGGCTGCAAGTAGCTTGTTACTTGGTCCATCTCACTGGATACACTGACCCATCAGTGTGTTGGTGTCATTTTCATAAGCTCCTTAAAAGCTTATGAGTGGGACCCACTTTGTGCTTTTTGGCTTTTTGGAAAGGTCAGTGGCCAAGGTTGTTAGTTCCAAGCTTCTTGTGGGCTTCTTAGCTTATTGGATAAGCTGAATTAAGGCCTGCAGTTTGCTTTGTGGCTTGTGTGTTTCACAGTGATTAGGATTTGCTTATTTCATACTTATCAGCTTATTTTCTTTGCTTTTCTCTTTTCTTTGGTTAGATTTATACTCAACTCACTTGTTTCCAGTTTAATCTATCCTCTGTGTTCATTGTGTAGCTTATTTGTAGCTTGTTCATCATCAAAATCCACTTAAGCTTGAAAAAAGCTTAACTGTGGAGAATTTAAGCTCCCAAATAGCTTATTCTTGAGTTTCAAGAAAGTTGTTTTCATAAAAGTTGTTTGTTTTTAGTGTAAAATCAATTTTCAAAAAGAAAAATCACAAAATCATCATTTTAAAAATAGTGATAGCTTCTATTTAAGAAGTTTTTAGCTATTTAGCTTATTTTTCAACTTTTTCATTAAGCACTTAGTACTTTTTATAATTTTCTTAGGTTTCTGCATTAGTATAGTATTTTTATAAAAAATTTCATAATTTTATCTTTTCATTTAGTATTTATAATAATTAATAATAGTTAAATTAGTTTTAATTAAAAAAACCAAAAGGAAAATCACTTACTGTTTATTTTTAATCACTAGTATCTTTTTATAATTTTTCTAGTTCTTAATAATTATAAAGTATTTTTAGAAATTAGTTTCATAGTTTTTACTGTTCATTTGCTATTATTCTCATTTAATTTAGTTTAAATAGTTTTTAATTAATAATTAAGTAAATAATTAGTAAAATAGTTTAATAATAATTTTTATAAACTTTGTATAATTTTTTAGGATTCCTGTAATGGTTAATTAGTTTTATAAAATATTTCCTAAATTTCTAAGTCATTTTTAGTATTATTAATAATTTAAATTAGTTTAACTAGTTTAATTAGTTTAATTAGTAATTAATTAATATTAAAATCACAAAAAGATATATTTTTAGTTTTTACATTATTTTTAAGTTATTTTAGAATTTTTAAAAATAAATTTTCATTTTTAGCTTAATTTAATATTATATTAAATTTAGTTTAATTTAAATATTAATAATAAGTAATTAAATAGTTTCTAATTAATATTAAATAATAAAATAATCAAAAAAATATTTTTCTTTTTTAATATAATTTTCTTTTAATAATAAGTTTGTAAAAAGTCATTTTCACCCCCTATAGTTTATTTTTGCTTAATTTGTCCTTTTCCCAGTACGCATTTACGTTTGTTTTAATTTTAAATATGTTTCAGGATTATCTGATTTTCAGTAATTGCTAATATTGCTTATCTGTGTTATTTTCACTGGTATCTGATTAGTGTAAATCATATCCAAATCATTATCTGGTTACTATCTCCTAATCACTCATTCCCATAACGTTTAAAAATACAATTTCAACCTCGTTGGGACTTAACGACCCGTGAATACACTGTGCTTTCAACGGATCATAAATTGATCTCTCCTCTCTCAAATTTGACTTGTTGACCACACCTGGTTGACTGGTTAGTTTGGGAGGAGTCAGAGGCTTTAGGTCGCTCCGAACAAGGGAGACGTACGGTACATTAAGTTCAAAAGTTTAAGTCGAGTTCAAGGTTTAAGTCAAATTCAAGAGTCTAAACAAGTTTTAAGGTCAAGACAAGTTAAAAGAGTTCAAAATAGTAAAAAAGGTTCAAAATCAAGTTAAAGGTTCAAATAGGTCAAAGGGTTCCAATAATAGTGTTCATAAAATAATCAATTTAGTTCGAGTATAATTCATGCATCCACCCCAAAGCGATTAAAATAGTAAGAAAAGGGGGTTTGTGAATACTCACAAGCATAATTAGTGAAACGAGAGTTCAATAAGTTCATAATATAGTAATCAATTTAGTTAAAGTATAATTCATGCATCCACCCTAAAGCGATTAAAATAATTTTAAAAAATAAAAAAGTTGTGAATACTCACCTTAAATCCAAGCCTTGTTAAAAGAAATGTATAATCTTGGTGGGATCAACCTAATTATTCTTCTTAAATCAACCCAAACTTTCCAACTCTTAACCCAAATATGTTTTCAGTAACTAATAACCCAAAAAGTTTTGTGTGCTTTCTTGCTTACCCTACTGATGTCGTGACCCAAGAGAGGAAAAAGACCAAGAGAAAGTGTGGTTAATTTGTTTTGAGAATGAAAAATGAAAATGTTACACAAGTGCCTTTCCCTTTTCATAGAAAAACTAAAGTACTGTGTAAATGATAAACTAATAAATAGAGTAAGCTACATTATATATATACCAAAAGAGGGGAGGATGATTGTAGGAAGCACTGTAGCTGCTACAGTTGTTTCTACAGTGAACGCGCTTCAAGAAGTTGTACCCAAGAGTGCAACCCGACCACATATAAACAAACCACACACCCCATTCTCGATCCTTCTCCTTCCCATCACTCACCTCTCACAATTGAAGTTACTGGTAAAGATTTACGACTTACAAACATGAAAAGGAACATCAAATATACAAAACCCACCGCTCAAATTAACATCTAACACACATAATCATAAACCCCCAATTACGCATAAACCCTAATCCTATGATTCATCAAATCAAACAATCTAGCCGTTGGATTTACAATTCCTTGAAAACCATCTTTTATAATAGGCTAAAGATCATAATAGTACTTACGGGTTAATGATTTGAAGGACGGATTAACAGATTGGTTATGGATCGTTGATGTGGTAGATGAAGATATTGATTGCAAAGTCAGATAGGAGTAAAATAAAAATGGAAATCAAAGAAGTAAGATTGAAGATCAAAACACATATATCCTTCATCCGTAGAAAAACACGCACACAAGAAACCGAAACATCGCTTCTCCTGAAAAATCCAGATTGTAAGTCCTTTATCTAAATTTGAGGTCAATTACTTTGGGGTTTGATTATTATATAAAAACGATTGAATGAAATATTTTGTTTTAGTAATTGGTTTTGAAAATTGTTTGTGGGTTTTTGTAGGTTTTTAAAAATGTCTTTGAAATATGATTCTTCGTTGCAGGTATGTCCTTTTATGAGATACAATTTTCTTTTGCTTTCAAGGGAAAAATTGACTTCGATTATAGCTTAAAAATAATTTTAGCAAGATGATAATCGCTCACATTTGTGGGTATGGTTTATTGTGTGTTACAATGGATTATAGATGACTTTATGTTATCAGGTGAGATGAAGCAAAAGTAGATGAACAAGGAACATTTTCAGAATCATAATCTAGATCACCGGAGCAGTCAAACGTAGGTTTTTTTTAATGAAGTAGTTGTAGCATATCAGAACCTGGAAAAAAGTAGTTAGTGTCAATTACACCATGGGTTTCTAAAAAAAATGAAGCAACAACAATACCTTATGTGACTATAACATTTTTTATTCATAGATTATTAAGTAATTCCAAACCGCGTTGCACAAGAAAGTGTTACGGTGTTCTTATGTTGTGTGTAGTTGCAATTATTAAAGGAAAAAATGGTTTACGAAACTGGTAGGATTTTTTGCAGGTGATGTAAAAAGTTTTGGTGTTTGGCAAAATTATTTACACCAACGGTCTTTGGCAACTACTAAAATAAGAAAGTAGAAAATTCTCACTAGGTAAACTACAAAATTAGGTAAAAGAGTTCTTTTAGTCCAAGTGAGTTGATGATACCCATTATCATGTACTCTTAATTAGTTTGGACAGTGACGCATATAAGTCGGAATTATATGCAGTAACTTGAGCTTTTAATGGTAAGCAAAGTTAGAAAAGCAGAAAAGGAAATCTTTGTTTGTGTTTTGCATTATCTGAACTTTGAAAATAATCTTACAAATCTTCTGGGGTGCAGGTAAGATGATCAGAAATTGTTGGGGGGGAAAGTAATGCACCTAATTGGAGATGCGTGGATAGAATGGATAAGAAGGTCTTTTGACAGGTATGAATTTGTTGTAGTTCTTTAAAATCGCCAAAGGAATGATTTGCTATACTTTGATCATTAGTTGGTCATCATCTTGCTTTGTAATGCACATTATTTTTTTTTATCAAATGCTGGAATGAAACGATTTTGCTAAATTTTCATTCTTATAGCAGATGCTATCAAAGGGGTTTGACCGGAAGGTTATGAGTTTGGATTTGGGGGCTTTTTGGTGATGGTGGGTCGGTTAATAAAGGTATACTTTCAGGAGCTACAGACATGCCCTATATTGCAACGTGCAGCAAATATCAGCGACAAGGTATGTATAGGCAGACCCAGCCCGTATTTGTAAGTTCTAATATTTGTTTATTGGGTTAAGATTTTTGTATGAGGTCTCAATTTCTGTGTTCGTTTACCTTTGCTGCTTTGCATGTGTTATTAGTGTTATTGGGTCTGGAAACTAAACTACTAAAGTCATCATAATAGCTTTTCATCTTTTTGGATAGGTACTAACCATGTTGAACGAGCTATTTTGAATGAAACCAACCATTGTGATATATTTGTGAGCGGGTAAACCAGAGGTGGTGATTCTTTCTTTGGAAGCATGGAATTTACAAACTGGTATTATGTTTCATGTGATTATGTTAGAATTTGTTTTTGTTTGTCACGAATAAACACTAAAGAAATGCTTAATATAGTGTATTGTTGTTGGCAGTCGGAGAAAGGTTCAGTTGATGGCTTCGTCCGCGGAAGTAATGTGAGAAGATCCTAAGAGACAAATGACTGAAGAGGATTATCTTTGAAAGTTCTAGCCGGCGGATTAACGATGGTGAGCACCTCTTGGTGTAGGCTTAAGACATTACTCACATACTATGCCCACCAAATCATCTGCACCGGTCAACATGAAAGTATGTACAACAGGTGTTCACACAACAGAATTATACCCAAACCACGTTCGCAATCGACTACGCTTAAATGTCTCAAGACCTTGAGAGGTGGAAACAGTAGAAGTGGGTCATTGAGTAAATTTGTTGGTTTGGGTGAGTGAAACACTCTAAAAGGTGTTTTGTTGTTACTTCAGTTTGCTGAATAAATGTTTTGTTGTTCGTTGCTAATGGTTTATTGATGAGTGTGCTAAGATACCATCTTTTTGTGCTTATATGAACTGCCCAAAACATCCAAAAAACCACGCCGAAATATGCATTAAACGATACTGAAAACGCCGCGGCTATCCCATTGGGTTGTGGTTTTATATGTTTTAGTGAAAAATGTTTTGAGAAACTAAATTGAAAAACGAACAAAGTTTGCACAATTGGCAGTTTCAGTCCCTCAACTTCAAAACTTGTCAAATCTAGTCCCTAAGCACATTTATTTTGAAAGAAAAGTCAACCAAAGTCCTTAGAAAATCACAAGTTGTTCATAATTAGTCCTCTGATGAAAAGTTCAAAAGTTTACAAGTTTAGTCCCTGAACTTTGCAAAAGTGCAAAAATAGCCCCTGGGATTTAAAATCTTTTGGAAAATTAGATTATTGGTCCTTGTATTATGAAACTTTGGCAAAAATAATCATTGGGTAAAAAGTTTGGTGAAATTACAAGTTTGGTCCCTCAAGTTTCAAGTTTGGCAGAAATGGTCCCTGGAATTTCAAAAGTGGAAAAAATCAACAAAAGTCCTCACACTATTCATCCTTGGCAAGAATGGCCCCTTTGATAAGTTTGGAAATGTTGTCAAACTCAACCCTTCAAAAATTCAGAAAATACACTTTTGGTCCTTGGGCTTACCTTGCTACAAAACCAAACGGATCCTTTTATTATTACAAACCCCAAACCCATAAACCCCTTATCCAGTCCAACCCAATAATAAAACCCCATCCCTCCTTGGCCCAACCTTCACCCCTCTGGCCCAAACAACAAAACGAGCCCACTCCCTTTTTTTATAATCTTCCCCGTTCCCACCTTCCCTCTCACCCCCACACCACTTGACCTGCAACACCATCACATCCACCACCCTCCACCATCCTTGTCAAATCCACCGCCCAACCCACCATGTATACCTAACAAGCCAAAAACATTAAATGCACCACCCCCACAGGTCCAAATTGGCAGTTATATACTTTTGGCGCCAAAAACCTTTGAACGGCCAAGATCATCTCTCTCTCATCCAATGGCTCAGATTATCAATGGGATTTGCTCAGAAGCTTACATAAACCCTAGAAGACCCCTATATAAAAAAAGAGATGGAGAAGAGAAGACAATCTAGTGTAATTTAGCTAAGTTAGTGTCGAATTGTAGTTTTCTTAAATTCTAGTGTAATTTCAAGCTTTCAAGTTGTAATTCTAGTATTCTCAGTGTATTTCAAACCTTTTATGATAATCAATTTCAGTTCTATCTTGTTGAATTCAGTTTATGCACTTTCAAAAATTCAAAAATCTCAAAACTGTTTAATGTTATTTGTAGTTGTGTTTATGGACTCTTAGGCTCACATAAGCTCCTAGAAAGCTTATAAAAGCTTTTAGAAACCTTAAAATACAGTGTAGTATCAAAAATCAAAAAAATACAAAAAATACAGTGAAAAATAAAAAATTGTTGAAGATGGTGATCACAGCTGGAGCAGGGTAAATTGTGGATGGCCTTGGGTTAGTGGTTCTGTGGAGAACCTATAGGATTGGTTACTTGGTCCTTGTTCTTGGTTTTTAGCTGGAGTGCAAGTTGTAAGCACAATTCTCAATTTTTCATTGCACTGTTTTATTGTTCATGTACTGTTATTTCTTGCTTGATTATGCTTATTTGGTGTTAGTTAGTGAGAATCTTGCTTAAAACTAGTAGCTTGTTAAGTAAAATCAATTGTTGCTTTGTTTCTCAATTTAACTGTCAAAATAGCATTAGGAGTAATCTTGGTAATTAGTGGTTTAATCTTGTTGTTCTGTGCTCACTTAGGATCATATAACCATATTAAGCTTCTGCAAATAAGTATCACAGCATAAATTTTGATTTCTATTTAAAAATCTAATTATCACAGTTTTATAAGGTTGTTTGGTTATACTGTCAAATCTGTGATACCTTGTGTTATAGTTGTGGATCTTTGTTGTTTCATGCTTGTTAGGTGTGGGTTTAGAACAATTGAACCTTAAAAACCAGTGGTCATTTGTCAAATAGTCAAAATTCCTTTTAATCTCATCTAATTAGTAATCTGTCAAAGTTTTTGATTCCAAAATCATCAAATCAGTTCATAAGTTGTTAGGGTTGCTTAATTTCATGTTCTTATAGCATAATATAACATATTCAGTGAGTAAATCAAGATCAAAGTTCATTTAAGTCAAACCTTAGTGTATTTCTCAAAAGTCAAAAATTGCATATTCAGTAAAATGGTCAAATCTTCTTTGTGATCCATAGGGTTTAAAACAGATTGGAAATCCAAAGTTTTTGTGGATTTGTGTTGTTTTGTTGGTGGTTTAACTTTTTCAAAAAGAAAATTTCAGTTTGGAAACCATTTGCTTATAAATAAGCACTCTTAAAGTAGCCTAGTTGGTCTGTAACCTCCCCTGTGTCACAGTTTTTCACCCAAGATCATAAGCTTGCACAGAGCTTATTAGTGGACCCCAGTGCATGATATTTAGCTTTTTGGAAAGCCCATAAGCTCAACTTTAAGGTTCAAGTCTTGTTTTGCCATTTCCAGCTTATTTGATAGGGCTGCTTATAGCTTTTTGTTTGTCCCATCTTTCAGTGTATACTGAGTATTCAGTGTATACTAGATTTTTCACAAGCTTCTCACAAGCTCAATAGTGAACCATAAGCTGTGCTTATTGGTTCATTGAGTAGCCCCCCAGGTTGGCTTGTTGGTTCAAAAGCTATTTTGGATCTCTGAGCTTATTTGTGGGCCCCACAGAAGCTTGAATTAGCCTTATAAGGCCTGTTTGGTTCTGTGTTTTAGCATAAGTGCTTATTTGTTGTTTCTAGCTTATCCAGTGTGTTTTTCTTATCTCTTTGGCTTATTTTGTGATTACATAAGTTGTTTGCATCTTAATTTCTAGCTTGTGTACACTGTGTAGCTTTTTAAGAGCTTTTGCATTCACAAAAATCCAAAAATCCATCTGTTAAGCTATTAAGGGGTGCAAAGTGCTTATTTTTGAGTTTTGTAAAAAGTGTTTTCATAAAAGTTGCTTATTTTCATTGTTAGAACATCTGTCAAAAAGAAAATTCAAAAAATAATCACTTTTAAAAAAGTGATAGCTTCTATTTAAGCCATTTGGCTTATTGTTCAGCTTTTTCAAATAGCAATTTTCATTTTTATATTTTTAATAATTTCCTGACATCTTGTATTTATAATAATTTTCTTAGATTTTTATCTGTTAATTTAGTATCTATAATAATTAATATTAGTTAAATTAGATTTAATTGAAAAACCAAAAATAAAATCCTCTACTGTTTAATTTTAATCACTAGTATTTTTTTATATTTTTCCTAGGTTTTATAATTCATTTAGTTTTTTTAGAAAATATTTTTATAATTATTACTGTTCATTTTCTATTATTCTAATTTAAATTAGTTTAAATAGTTTTTAATTAGTAATTAAGTAAATAATTAATAAAATAGTGTAATAATAGTTTTTATAAACTTTTTATAATTTTTTAGGATTCCTGAGATGGTTAATTAGTTTTATAAAATATTTCTTAATTTTATAAGTCATTTTTAGTATTATTAGTAATTTAAATTAGTTTAACTAGTTTAATTAGTTTAATTAGTAATTAATTAATATTAAAATCACAAAAAGACAAAAATACATATTTTCAATTTTTATATTTCTTTTAAGTCATTTTAGACTTTTAGAAATTAATTTTGCAATTTTATAATTTTAATTTGTAATATAACTCTTTTTAGATTACTTTAAATAGAATTTTAATTAAGTTTTAAATAGTTTTATTAAATAATTAATATTTAAATAATAAAATAATCAAAAAAATAATTTTCTTTTTAATTTAATTTTCTTTTCATTTTAAGTTTGTAAAAGTTGCATTTTTACCCCCTGTAGTTTGTTTTTGCATATTTCTACTTTTTCAGTACACATTTACGTTTTTAGGATTATTTGTAATTCTGAGTTTGTTAATACTGTTCCATTATCATTTCAAGCAATCAGTAGTGTAAAAATCAATCAAAATCATTATCTGGTTACTTTCTTCAAATCACTCATTCCAGAACGTTTTCAAAAACACAATTTCAATCTCGCTGGGACATAACGACCCGGGGATACACTGTGCTTACACCGGATCATAAATTGATCACTTTCTCCCTCATAGCTTGACTTAGTTGACCAGGAACCCTTGGTTGACTTAGTTGACTGTTTGGGAGAAGTCAGTTTACCTGTTATTTTATTTTTTTTAAATTACGACAGGAAAAAAAAAACAAAAACCAATGACAGTCTCCTAATGGTTTTTTGCCACAACAAGTGTCTGCTGGTACTTTATTGGTCCGTGATGCAGCTACTATATGTGTGGGATCAGCCTAGCTGAAACTCAAGGTGAATGAAATTCTTCCATTTTTTTCCTATTTGATTTTCATTTGACTGTACCTTTTCTTTGGAATGGTATCATGTAGTAAATCAAAGAAAAGGTAATGGTGTCAACGATGTCTGAGTCGATAACATTTTTAATGACAACTGTGTACAGAATATATCCTCATTGTGCAGAATCCAATTGCTTGCAGGATATTGGAAACTTGAGTTTTGACAAGGATGACCACCTATATGTAGACATTGATGCGCCACTGGTCTACAATATTTCAAAGAGTGGGAGTTGCAGATTCAATTTTGTTATGAAATCGGGTAGGGGTTCTCAGTTACCCGTATGATGGTGGTGGTCGATTTTGCTAATTGAGAAACTTACAACAGACTATATGCACAAGTGAGTTTTGTTTTTTTTCTCATAGTGTTTGATTACATATGCTATAATAAGTTATCCTAACAAAACCCCTGATAACAAGAGTTTAAGGCTACTTGGCTACTGAAATTAGCTATTAAAACAGGCCTTGATAAGCATGATTCAAGGTTAAATAGTTGCTACAATAAGCTATCCAAACAGCCCGGCATCAAGCTATCATATACAACAATAGCTACTAACAGAAGCACCCTAAAAATGGATTGTAAGCCAAAATATTTTGTCATTTGGGGTGTTTGGGTATACATATTTTTCCCGATTTTGGACAAATTTATTTTTTTATATATTTTAGTCATTATACTTATTTTTGATCATTTGATATATTATGATTCATTTTTTGATCATCTGATATTTCTCGGTAGATGTGCATAAAGGCCTTTTCTCACGTAATATTGTTGTTAAAAAGAGTATGTATTTCTCGGTAGATGTGTATTTATGTTGTTGCAAACTGCTACAACTTACTGGAAAGACTTTTATTGAATGTTTGTGTAGGTGTTTGATGAGGATTGTTGTAAAGAGTATGGTTAGGGGGTTGCTTGATGCGGTTTAAGTCATGAAGTTAGCACCAAATTGGATCATATAATGTCTTGATTCTCAGTCCACCAATTCAAGTATATTGATCTGTCTTTTAAGATTTTAGTGACAATCTTTTAGCAATTTTTTTTCACGGTCTTTTTTTGTCTTTCCTTAGATTGTGGGGCGAAAATTTGAAATTCTGTGAAAATGCATAAAGATTAGCAACGTGTCTGGTATATTGGTAATATCATTAGATTTACTCCCTATCTGCATTATTGTCTAAGTTGGTGATTTTCATGTCATTTAATCAAGCCGTGAAGAGCAACTTTGAGGTTAAACTCATAGCTTTTCGAAATTGTTATCCATGGTTTTGAGTTTTGTTTGTTGTAGTTATTATGCAAGTGTCGTAGAAAATGTATCGTGTGGGGTGAAATATTCAAGTTCAATGATGCCCCGTAGCAATGCGCGGGCTAACCCACTCATATTTTTACCTAAGGTTAATAACACCAACAAATTTTAAGAACACCAAAACAAAAAACTCGACACTACATTAGCAAAAAATAAACATGGCTACATAATTGAAATAACAAAATTAATAATTAAACCGTACAACCCACAAAACACAAACAAACAAAACATACAAAACCCCGCCGCAACGCGCGGGCTTACCCCACTCGTTTGATCTAAAATATGTCATTTTAGAGCATGATTTAACAGACCATTGATTGCCATCTGAAAGAAGAACCAGCTACAGACATTGAAGTCAAAGAGTTGCTGTTAAGAACTTAATGATTACTAGTACCCAGAAGTATCCAAAACAACAGACATTAAGTTGATGCTAACATTGATCTCAACATTTGAGCACTTATGGACTTAGAAGCTCAAATAAAAACATTCAGATGAACTTGTCAATGACTTGATATTTTTCTTACACTAATTATCTCTTCAGTTAGTGGTAAACAAAAAATCATACAATTCTATTATCATTTGTTAGCATCCAAAGTAAAAACATAAAGATGACGTTAACCATTAGCTCAACAATTAACGATTGCGTAATCAGAACCAACTAATGTAAATTCATTAAAGGTTATGAAAATCAAAACTATCCACTAATTAGACCGCTAGCAAAACTAAATCCTAACAATGATATTATAAAAGGATACCTAATTTGTACTAATGAATGTTTTATGACAATTAGACTTAGATGACAGCATTGACGTGGAATGTTGGCGGAGAAAAGGGCAGAAGGGTTAACGATTTAATCCTTAACGAAAAGGACTTCACCATGGATAAGATATGGCGGGTCTCATAGTGGTTCAAAAAGAATTACGGGTCATGGGTTGATCTGGTTGTGTCCACCATTACCAAATAAAGCACAAAGTACTAGCAAACATATAAAGTAGGAAGTACTAACAAACCAAAAAATGAACTAATTACATATGAGTCACTTCAAGTAGTAAGTTGCTATCTCTTGATGTTCCAATTAAAACTTTCACCACATAGACAATTATAGCAGTGACAATTCACCAATAACACAAGTTTATTGTTTTCAGTTTAATCATCTTGGGAATGGGCTTTAATTAGTTTATTTTATAGTCACATATCTTATTTCAAAGTTCCCATCTTTGATTCAATCACAACTCGAACAAAATCATAGATATTCAGTTAGACTTTTTTTACATTTATTACAGAAATTAATTTTTACGGGTCAATGTTATGCGAGTCTAATGAACTGTGGTTATCACGGAGTTGTTATTTTTCTTCGTTCTTCGTCCAATCAAGCCCAAAACATGTATCTTTCCCGTATTCGTGCTCCCAGGCACCTACAACTTGAAAAGAAGTGATTTAGGCTAATATTTGATCAAATATACACGAGTTTAAGTGCTAAATTACCCCTAAAAAACGTATAATATTACTTCTCATCAACGATCCTACCCAATGATATATCTGTTAGTTTATGGACATTATTTTAGTAGTCGTATGTTAGGATCGAACTCGAGATCACAGGATTGCACACTTTACGTATGAGACTCGATGTTTAAATAATTAATATCAAATGTTATATTTAATTATTTAATTCACAATAAACGACTAAAGAACGTTAGGTAATTAATGGAATTGACTAACGGTCGGTAAATGTCAACGGGATACGAAGAAAATAAAACAAGACAAGAGAAGGTTCTAGAAATCCTCTATTGGGCTTGGTTATGGCCAAACAATGGAATCCCACATCGGAAACCATTGTAAACTTGATCTCAACCATAAGGGTATAAATACTTCCCTATGTATTCATCCCTTGGTACACTTGATTTCAATAGAAGGCCAAACTTCTTCTTTTCTCCTCTCTTGTTTATAGGTCAATGAGTGTAGCCCCAAGAAAAAGGATTTGCGAGTAACCTTGAACATTACAAAGTGTTTGGTAAATCTATTGTGATCAAGAACTAGCATTCACATCGAATCGCTAATAGTACGTGTGTACAAGAACGTGATACTAACACACTATTGTTAATATTCTTGGATTGAATAGCAAAACGGTAAGGGGTTATTCTTTAATCCACATAAACCCTAATTAGGGTTCTTGATCTTGAATTGAAGAATTGATTCTTGTTCTTGCTAGAATCAAAAGGTACGTTTACTTTTATGTTTGGTTAATTAATTATGCATTATATGATCCTAATTACTTCCGCCATGCTTACTTGATGTTATTGTTTATATATGATTGTCATGAGTATAAAATTCCAATAGTGGTATCAGAGCCAGGTTATAATGTGTAATTAATTACCAAAACACATAAAAAAACGAATCTTGTTTGGTTTTATGCATGTTTTTAGATTTAGGGTTTATAAAAATCAAAAACCTAATTTTTATATAAATCGATTTTTTTTAAAATTTTAGGGTTTTTGGATTTTGATCTTTAATTTGATTAGAAACCCTAAGAAACATGTTTATGTGTTTATGTAAACGTTCTTGTGACTATATGCAATAATTGTTATGTGGAATCCATGAAAACATGCATGTTTAGCATGGATTCAATGATATATATTTTTAATTGTTAAGATTTTACATGTAAATTAATTGATAGATGTCGAATTGGAGAAGACTCATTTATTATATTATTGGTTATTCTAGATTGAGTAATCAGATTATGAATTAGTTTGCATGTGTACATGTTATTATATATATATATGTTTTATTTAGTTGTTTATTTTTTGTTTAAATTACTTGTTTTTTGTTTAATTGTGTTAGACATGTTTATAAACGAAAAAGGGTAATTTTTGTATAAAAATAATATGGACTAAATAAATGGCGAAATTTGTTTTGTTTTTAAGAGTCAAATTTACAAGGTTTAGTTGATTGATGTTTTTGTACAATAGTGTGTGAAAGGCGGACCGAAATCGCCGTACAATGTGCTTGTAGAGAGGGGTTTTTAAAGATCTCGCTCCTACCGGTTCTCTACAACCGCTTGTGCGCCGATCTAGACTTACCTATATCACTATTTTACGTACAATATCATCTTAAAGGTGAATTGACTACAATTCCACTATGATTACCCGAAACACTAATCTTTATGGCTTATGCAAAAGTACGGTATAGTGGACGATAATTGTTAGTAATTCTTTAATTGGTGAACCCAATACCTCAATCAAAACTTTGTTAATTTGATCTTAGTGAATTGGTAATAAAAATGTTTTGTAAATGTTATGAAGTTGCATGCATGCTTCTTCATACATTATTTTGATCACACGTCAAAATTACTACCCTTAAAAATTAAGTCGAATTACATCTAATTAAAGAACACTTGAAGTTGTGATTTACGTCATGTGAGAGCTTGGCTAGATTGCAATGGAGAGGTGAACTTTATAATTTCATTACTAGCAGATCAAGTGAATGTAATGGAATTATGAGAGTTTGCAGTTGTTAAATTAGACGACTTAAATTGAGTAGGAAGTGAGAGCTTGGACTCAATGCATTAAGATGGGGATGAAACATGCTTACATTGCAAAGGTTTTTGTGAATGTAAATCACATAATGATCTAGGAATTGCAATATGATATTGGCAATTATTTTTCGACAATTACCTTGTTGAATACTATCATTACTAGCAGATCAACTGATGTAATGGTACTATGTCAATTAAGGATCCTAGCTTTAAGAAAATACTATGGTTTATATGAATATTTACCAATGGGTATTTTATTTTCTTAAAGATTTTATTATTGAAAATACTAAAATTGAATTTTGTTAATTCATTTAATATATTAATGCAACGATAAAACCGTAGACGACATTTGGACTTTGGTAAATTGATCTCGTTCTGTTTTCAAACATATGTTTGATTAAGAAAAATTTACTTAAACGACAAAGGAAGTCTCTTTTCTATGAAAGAAGAGTGAGACACAATCCTGTTCTTTTTCATGAATGAGAAAGGATAATAGGAATATTAGATATGTCTAAATTCTAATATATAACTCATGGCAAACTTTAATAGTTAAGAATTGCTTATTTTCTATAAAGATTTCATCACCCTCATTTGGTGATTAAATTCTTAGTAACAAATATGATATTTGGTTAACTAGAACTTTATGAGTTATTAAAGTTGGAAGCTAGACTAATTACCGCAAAATGGTAAAAGACAAACTAGTATACTTATCTAGTTGTTTTGTTTTGACCATTTATAGGTTCTACATACAATGTGGATGGTAGACCTGTTAAGGAAGAAATTACGTGCCCAATTTTTCAAGTTAATAGCATTGATGGTTATTCCATCATTAACGTAGTAGAATACACACTTTAATGCATAAGTAATTGTTACGTATGGACATTAAAAGGTGTTGGAAAGTTAAAAGCACGCTATTTTCTTTCATTGGATATGAAACACTTACAATGTTGTCAAATTCAGTGGGAGTATTGTGTACTTATTACTGAGTAAGAAATTATTGTAATGATTTTTAATTCAGTGGGAGTTACAAACTTTGACAGCTTGGTAGCTAAAAATAATTACTTTCCAAAAGTAGACACTCATACTTTTAAGGTTAGTCTTGTACGTTTCCTTACTAGACATTGATGTTCTATATCTACTTGTTATGCTGAAATCTATGACACAATCATATTGATCACATAAACAAACGCATGGAGTGTGGTTTATCAACTATATGAGGTTGTTCCATGCACAAGTGGGAGAATTGTTATATTTATTTGTGTCCAAGAAACAACTCATAAAGATATGATTTAAAGGATTCTCTTGACCGTAAGGTAAGAGACTAACGTTGTAATAGGGTTTATAACACATCTAATTTAAGAAACACTTGAAGTTGTAATTTACGTCATGTGAGAACTTGGCTAGATTACAATGGAAAGGTAAATTCATACTTTCATTACTAGCAGATCAACTGATGTAATGGAATTATGTTAATTTGCAGTTTATAAATTAGATACCTATTAGAACATGTGTCAATATGATATCAAGACTACTTTAATTTGTATATTTATGAATTCTTGAAATGACATAAATTAATAAAGTAATCTAATGCTACTTCAATCTAAATATTTATGTATTCTTGGAATGATATAAATAAATGAAGAAATAATGTTGTTTTACATTATTGTGAAGTAATAAAATTAACTTGAAAATACTATTGAAACCAAGAGATGGTGTTCACGATTACTTTAGTTAACATGTTTATGTTTCATTTTAAAGATATAAACATAAAGTCTTTTAATTGTTACAAGACTTATAATAAAGTAAGACGTTAGTTTGTTATGTTTTTTTTAAAGACATATACATGAAGTCATTAAATTATTGAATGACTTATAACGTATAGTGCGTTTATAACAGTTTATGTTTTCTTGTAGAGACATAGACATGAAGTGACTTTGTCAAAAGTACTTGTGTTATAAAGCATGTAATTGGTTTGAAAATACTATTATACTATTAAAGGGACTTAGTTGGTAAATAGACAAGCGAAAAGGAATATGGTTATCTTAAATATTGTTAGATTGTCTTACAATATTAATCCTAATGAAATACAAAATGATTATGGTATGTTCAGTTAGGATAATCAAACTCTTGTTAAATTGATTGATTAAAAATAACTATGACTTCTTTTCTTCCAAAAGTTATCAAGGTTAGAAAATTGAGTATGAATTAAATATACTCAATAAGACTCCAACCTAGAAGATTAATAAGACACCATCATATGATGGAATGTGATGAATCACATTAAGTCTTAAATTGAAGTTCTGAATTTGTTAAACTATTTATGAGTAGGCTATTAACAAATAAAAATCATGAACTATCAATATGTATTTGTAATATCCCAAAAGAAAACATTGTATTGTTGCTTTATTTGCTAAGTATTTATAGATAGTCTTTAAATTACTAAAAGCACGTGGGAGTTTTGATCTTTAAAAGATAAAATTACAAGATACATAATCTTCTAAAATAAACTAGTGAATATCATAATGAGGCTAGACATGAAAATGTTATACTTCAAGATGATGGAATTCTCATTCATAGATCCGCAAGGATATCTCAGATATTTGATTAATATGTTGAGAATTATTTTGTGATACATTACCAAATATGGAATTGGGTAAAGTACACATGCTATGAATGATAAAGATGTTGTCCATAAAGATAATCAATTTTAAACTTGGTTTATCTTAATAGTTAGACTAGAAAATGAAGATGAGTTTCTCCAAAGATAAGGTAACCCTTGTTTAAATCTTTGGATAGAAATCATATGGACAATATTGTACACGTATTTAATGCATGTCTTATGACAAGATTATTAATCACATTTAAGCAATTAACTGTGATTGAATATTCTATCATAAACACATTAAATATATAAAGATTAAGATTGTCATATTTTCATTAATATGAAAATGTCAATGGAATATCCAAACTCTTTCTTGAGAGATTACTTGAGCGAGGACGATAAGTAATCAAAGGGAGTTATGAATTCAAATAAATCTTTGGAAGTGTACAAAGTGCAATAATCCATAAATGGATAAATGCATGCATCTAGGAGATTATTCTTATGTTTAATTATTAAATCTATGTTTTGATTTATAACTAAAATAAGATAATTTCTAAGTATTCCTAAAAGCTAGTGGGAGTGTTATGTTTAATTTCCTAAATCATATATGTTGAAAAACATATAAGAAGTAACATTCCATATAAGTAAAATGTTAAGTCTTAGTTTGGAATGAAACTTTAATTGAAGACTTAGAAAATATGACATACAACCTTGGAATGAATGTTTATTAACATAAACATATGCGGTAAATAAATCTAATAGAACATGATATATCATTTAGAATATCTAAATGAATATGTAGAACATGAATATAATCTAAGTATGACTCAATGATTTTTCATGTACATCATGTTACTGTTGTATCATGCTTAATTACAAGATGATTTGACAACATTGATATCTAAATGAAAGTTATTAGATAACTTGTGTAATGAATATTCTAAAAGAATATGTTTGGATATAAAATCACATCCTCAGCCTGGAATAGCTTTCAGATTCTATAGATGAACAATTTTTTAAATTGTTGTGAAAATTGTTATAGGTGACAAACTTGAATGTTTGGAAGGCATCAAACATTACACAATTGATATTAATGTTTACGGGAATTTTAAAGAGCATATTGTTGTTTGCATACAATGATGCTAAATGAAATTGAGATGACACTTAATACTAGTCATGGTAAGGATTTCATCCTTAGCTATATGTACTAGTTGTGCTTAATAAACATAGTTGCATTATACATTAAAAAATAAGAATACTTTAAACTTTAAAATGTTTTAGAAGTTTGATAGTCATAAATTGGTGGTTAAGGATGTCACACATTTTATGAAATATTATGTGGCATTATCAAAATAGTTGAGTATGCACATACAAGAACTTTACTAGTTGAATTCTTAAATAAGTATTCTAAAAATTCCGATAGATCAAAGTTGGATGATTTATGTTTTGTCAACAAGTATGAATGTCATTACTTGAGATATAATTCATCAAACTAGAGTTATCATGCATTAATCTATTTAGTATTTGGATAAGGGATGTTAAACAATTATTATTTATAATGAATTAAAGTACTTGGTACGTTTGTTTTCATTAATAATAAATTGTATCCTATATTTGCATGTTTAAATCCGTGAATAAAAGTTATTCTAAATTGTCCGTTGTCAATTAATAATATGGGAATATTATTAAATTAAGACAAATCTGAATTTGGTGTAATATACTTGAAAGTATATTGATGCGTAGACATGCCATTTCAGATGATATTCAATGATACCGAATATAGGACTTATCCCAACTACATGATGTTACTTTATGGATCTTGTCATTAAGTAAATCCTAAGAAGTTATCCTCAGACTTGAGATACAAGATAACTGTCATGAATGTAGTGCATTTTTGTGGAACAACTTAACGCTATACGTAACTGGTAGTCATAAGGGTTGTTTTCAGAAGTGTTACAAAGTTCGTGAGTTTTGCTTGTAGACAATACAAAATTTGTTCCTTCAAATTAATTTTTGGAGTTTAATACTGCTGGGCCCCTCGTAGGGTTGTCAAGATGTTTGCGTGCGCACGCCCAAGATCTTCCCTGAATATGTTCAGATGATTTGATAATCTTGATCAATCACAAACAACGAGAAACAGAATGGTTAATTAAGGAATGACATTGATCCGTATCCTTATTAACGTGGTATTAGAAACAAAAGGATAATAATAATGATAAATCATTAAAAGGTTTTTCCAGGAGCCTTACTCGAGTTGTACTAGAGGCATCGAAGTGTTGCTAGACGCTAACCGATGTGATTATGCTATTAAAATATTTCCAAGTGGGAGCTGTTAGTTTATGGACATTATTTTAGTAGTCGTATGTTAGGATCGAACTCGAGATCATGGGATTGCACAGTTTACGTATGAGACTCGATGTTTAAATAATTAATATCAAATGTTATATTTAATTATTTAATTCACAATAAACGACTAAAGAACGTTAGGTAATTAATGGAATTGACTAACGGTCGGTAAATGTCAACGGGATACGAAGAAAATAAAACAAGACAAGAGAAGGTTCTAGAAATCCTCTATTGGGCTTGCATATGGCCAAACAATGGAATCCCACATCGGAAACCATTGTAAACTTGATCTCAACCATAAGGGTATAAATACATCCCTATGTATTCATCCCTTGGTACACTTGATTTCAATAGAAGGCCAAACTTCTTCTTTTCTCCTCTCTTGTTTATAGGTCAACGAGTGAAGCCCCAAGAAAAGGGATTTGCGAGTAACCTTGAACATTACAAAGTGTTTGGTAAATCTATTGTGATCAAGAACTAGCATTCACATCGAATCGCTAATAGTACGTGTGTACAAGAACGTGATACTAACACACTATTGTTAGTATTCTTGGATTGAATAGCAAAACGGTAAGAGGTTATTCTTTAATACACATAAACCCTAATGAGGGTTCTTGATCTTGAATTGAAGAATTGATTCTTATTCTTGCTAGAATCAAAAGGTACTTTTACTTTTATGTTTGGTTAATTAATTATGCATTATATGATCCTAATTGCTTCCGTCATGCTTACTTGATGTTATTGTTTATATATGATTGTCATGAGTATAAAATTCCAACAATATTTGACCCAAAATCTTAAATACATAAGGACCCCTCCCATTGGTTATTGATTAAAAAATGTTTGCGCCAAATGAAGTCATACAGAATATTTGATTGTATGCTCATATGTTCTCCAATAAATGGCTATTTTTAAATAATTGTTTAATGTAATCCGAAATGTCTCGTTCCCTACACAACACATCGCTCCCCCCTCCGCAACAACGATGATACTTTGTGTTTCAAATTCTAGAACGATTTTCACACATTCTTCATACCAGAAAAGTGTCCCACAGTGGCTACATATTTGGTCACAATCACTCAAATAAACATATTCAGTTGATACTCCTATATAAGAAAAAAAGGAGGCAGCGAAATTTAAAAAATAAAATAAAAAATAAAAAAAATAGCAAATGTAGTAAATACAATATGCAACAACACAAAAATATATCTCAGCATATCAACTCACCTCCGGTTTCACCTTGTCTTTGAATATTGGGACTGTAATTACTATTACAATTAATTCCAACACTTTGGTTCCCAACTGCAATAGCCAACAAACACAAAAAACGAATAAAATTTTAAATATGTTTCTAGCTCATGGACAAAGGGTAAGGATCCAGTGAGAAGAAAACTTATAATAAGAAAGATGGAAAATAACTATAACCACGTATTTGAGATGCGTCAACATGAATTAGATGCATCTCTATTCATTTAGATGCATCCTAATTAGTTTCGAAAGTAATTTTGAAATAAAAACGATGCAAAGTGGTGCTTGCAACAAATTTGACCCGTAGATGACGAAAAATACATAGGATTTGCCTAACTTGCTAAAATGCATCTTATATATGTATATGCATCTAATTTTTAGCTAGAAAATATATTAGGATGCATATAAAAGAATAGGGATGCATCTAATTGAAGTCGATGGATCTCTGATGTGTGGTTATAGTTATTTCTCATCATTCTCATTTTAAGATTTCTTCTCATTTGATCCTAAGTCCATGGATAAAAATGTTTTTTATTACTACTTATTATGGTTGTTACTTATATTTAGATGTCACGCTTATTTCTTCAGGTATTGTATGATCTCCTGGAGAAGAAAATGTCGCAGAACGTGGTCGAATAGCAGCACTAACTGCAGGCATATTGCCACCGATCCCGTCTTCAATCAATTTAAAGGAAATTCCACTCTTTCTTCATTTGACTGAGTGGCAATAATATTTCATTAGATATTCGGGACAACTTTCTTTTCCCACATTCAGTTTCATTGTGTGTCCAAGTACTACTGCGTCGATTGTGATCAGAATTTAGTACAACGCTTTGACTCACAGCTGCAACAGTAAGTAAACGCCAAAAATCAATGCGAGTAAAGTGTCACTCAAATTGAAAGCGAATAAATTTTTAGGATAATACTTATTGCAATCTTTATTTACCTGAATATAATACATCGACTTGTTCGGGTACGTTGTGATGCTGCAAAGAAGAATGTGATACAAAATTTGTTCAAAAAGTAGTAGTATTTGTAGGCGGCTTCTTCACAATTTCATCTTCAACCAATTTAAAAACAATTCCACGACTTCTTCGCTTAGTCTGCACTACATTAATTTCGTTATTAGATACCTCAACTATTTGTTTATTCCTTCCTTCAGTGGCAACATGTTTTTGGGCATGACCGAGACACTCCTTGTCAACATTTATTATTGCACTTTCACTCGCAGCTAAAGTAGGAAGTAGACATGAACAAACAAGCATTATTTAAGATATTATTAAAACTAAAGGGCACAAAATAGGTACTTATACGTACATGTTGTGTCAACCTGTTTATTTATAACATCATCCTGTAGTGAAGATGATGTCACACAACTCTTTCCTAAATCAGTGCTGGCGGCTGGCAATTCGCGCCTGATTTCATCTTCAACTGACCTAAACAAAACTCCCCAATTTGTAGGTATTGGCTACACAGCTTTGACATTTTCATCTTCAATTGATCTTAAAGAAGACCCCCTTTGGCTGACCTTGAGTGCAAGGAACTAAGTTCACGCGACCCGATTCCAACATTTGCGCCAGATAGGTGTTACTGTTATAAGAAGTATTTTCTTTTAAATTTCTTCTTTTAGTTACCACATCTGGATTATGGGAATTATTCGCCAGCTCATTGTTAGGTCTATTAGTTATAACATTTTGATCTAAATTATGGGAACTATTCGCCAATTCATTCTTAGATATTTGAGCTAATTTTATTTTGATTTCCATGTTTCGATGCAACAATAATAAGCTAATAATAAATTAAATCTTCAACATTTTGCAGTAGTGAATTATGCTTTTATGTAAAATGAGGCATATCACAAAGGAAAAATGAGAAACATAAGCAGCTCTTATAAGAAAAGGAAATGTAAACAAAATAAATGTCAGATATCTTACCTTGACTTTTAAGGCGTTCTTGACTAACAACATTTAATAACCTAATTATTAAACGACATGACTAAAACCACAAAACGACATATTTCTAAAAAAAAACAACGTCGATTTGCTTTTTTATCTTTTTTAATCGACGCTGTCTGCACCTGTAATTATCCAATATATTAAAAACCCAGTTTTTCCGTTTTCCAAAAAACTTCTTCTTATTGGTTGGATCTCCGTAGAAGTACTGTTCATCCCGTAAAAGCACTGTTGCGTCCACTGTAGCTCCGTTATATGGTAAAATCCCGTTTCTCTAGATATTTCTTTCGTACTTAATACATTAACCCTATACTCCTGAAGCTTCTCCCACTCTCATCCACTTTTTCCTCAAATCCTAAAAGACACATACAAACACACACAGATCCACAATCATCCATGTTTTCCACAAATCCCTACAAATCCACTATAATCGGCGTTTTTCACAAAGCGTAAAACACACACACAAACACACACAGATCCACAAACATATCCACAAATGATCGGAGCGCAGATTTTTTGGAAGATTTCATTTTTTACAGGTTCAATTAGGTGCTGCTATGGTTTAATTTTATTTAAATATATATATTTTTTTATTTATTAATCTATTTTATTATTTGTTTTGTTTTGTTTTTTTTTTTTATTTTTTTTTTTTTTTTTTTTTTTTTTTTGGCAGCTTGAATAATCGATTTCAAGCATGGTACACGAGGTATGTTCTTCTTAAGATATTGTTTTCAACATTTTTTATGAAACAATTGTTATTTTTGTTATGGGTTTTTAGTTTGCTCAAATGGATTTTTAAAAAATTACTAGGTATTTTATTATTTTTTTATATCTAATTTTTGTTTTTTTAATAAGCCTGGGGGTTTGGTTTTTATGTTTTCATTAATTGGAATTGAGTTTAAGTTTGTTTATGTTTTGATTAAATGATATTTATTTATGCCCCGTTGGGATTTGCTTATTTTCAGATTATTGTTATATTGAAATTTCGGTATTGATTAATTAAGTTGGAAATTGACAGTTTGATCATGTCGCCGGGATTGAAACTCACCGGAATATTCTCCACCAAAGGCGGGAGCTTGCTTCTCTTCTCAATTTCTTGAAGGTATTGTTTTACAAATTTTTTTTATGTTTTGATTAATCTAATGTGACCTCTTTTGGTTGGTGCCGTTATTGGTTCGTGCCGTTATGGGTGTCTGTTAGTTTTAGGATTTATAAGGTTGTTTTGGCTATAGTGAGCTACATTTGGTTGCATTATTTTAATATTAGTTGTATGTTTAAGATACTAGGCCATTAGGCACCAAAAAAATCGTTTATTCAGATTTGGTTTAGTCACAGAACTACCTAATATATGTATTGTAACAAAAATATTTTACCAAATCAACTTTGGCAAGTAAATAAACGAAGGAGCAACCCTCTATTTGATGCCGAGACTTAGGATATATTAGTACATAGATATCTTAAATCAGTCCATATATTAGTACCAAAAAAAAGTGTTATTACTGTGTATACAGATTCATGTGCAAAGTGTCAATCTCAAAGAATATAGCATTAGTATAAGTAAGAACTTAACTAATGGATTCGCTAGAAATATAAGACATGTTCCATAGTTTAAGACGCTCAATGAGTTTCTCCATGACACCTGCAGATTAGTGAATCTAAACAGATAAGTCAATGGTGTTGGAGATCCTGCTTCTTGAGTAACAACGTTGACAGGCGGTGAAAAGGTACTAGAAACTGATTTCAGGTATTTTTCCAATATCTTCAATTAGTCTTCTTTATACTTTCTACGTGTTTTATATAATGTCATTGTGGGAGTTGTTTGTGAAAAGTTATTTCAAGTTGCTCAATTTTTACATGTAACCCATAAACTTGGTGCCTATATAAGATTGATCATGGGTAGGCTTAGGGGCTGAAATGGGAGGCCTTGGGGGCACAAATGTGTGTGGGTTTGGGGGTTGAAATGGGTGGGTTTAGGGGCGATGCGATTGGGCGTTGAAGTGCGGGTTTGGGTCTGAAGTACGGTGTAAAATGGATGTGTCTGGGGCTGAAGTGGATGGATTTGGGCTGCTTATAAATCTGTATCATGGATCAGCTTTCTTAGGTTATCCGCTAATTGATGGATTTTGCAGATTTTCACTCTTGAATGAAGCACTGGAATGGAGATTCTAGGACATGTTGGTCGTGCAAAGGTGATTCTTAATGGCTCCTTTGCTGACATAAAGATGTTTAAGCAAATGTATAAATGGTAATACCAATTTAGTTAGATTATTTTGTAATCGAAGTGAGACGCATAAGATAGATTAACACCAAGACGATAATAGTTTTCATAACACTACTCCTAAATTTGAGTGTCGAACATTGATCATAAAAGTAAATCTATTGTTTACCTTATATAATCAGTGAACTTGAAGTGGATTTAAAAAATGTTGTCTAATCTGTTAAAATTTTAATGTATTGGCAGAGTGCAGAAGCTACAACTGTTGCATCAGTAGAAACAACCCCACAGGTAACCAACAAAGCAACTGAAATGGTGGTCTTTATGGCTTACTTATTCTGTTTTGTTTATGCAGAACTATCAGTGTAAATCTAATGATGGAGGTACTCACTAAAAATGTTCTACCACATTGTTATGAATTTTTATGAGTAACTGCCATCAAATTCTGATGGTTATTATTCGAATTAGTTGCAGGTAATGTTTAGCCGCCCAAAACTAGATATTTATATCAGCCTTCCAGCGTTAAAGAAGCTCGATGAACTGCTATTAGTAAGACAAGTTTCTCTTATTTGTTGTTTATAAAATGAATGTCTTTTCTCCTATATCTTTTACTATACAAAAAAGGATTAATACTGAATAAACTAAATTAGACAGTAATACGAGTTGTAGGAGGCAATGTTTTTGCTTTTAAATATGTTGTCACGAGATACTTAATTGTTAGAGAATTTGACATTACTTTAGAATTCCACACATAAAAGACCAAAAAGGACATTTTCTTAATAAGTCATGCTAAATAAACTGATCCAAACCCCCCCCCCTGTAAAAGCTCATACGTTTCAAAATAAGATGAGATTTGGATCTAGGTATGGTTGGGAATTAGGATTACTCATAAATATTGTTGTGCCATGGTATTGTTGATGGTTTGTAAAACCGGCAATCAACAGGTAACACGGCTCCTCATGTTAAAAATATTTTTTTTTCCAGCACATAGTTCCCCATGTTCTGATGAATACTAAAAAAAACAGGGTACATTTGCTTTTCTTTATATTTTGTCATGCATACATACTCTTTTTTTATATTTCATAGACTTTCTTTCTTTTTTTACTTGACTTTAGAACATACTATCTTATGCAGGTCCATCTTTGTACACGTCTATTGCTGTTTTTCGAAGTTTTCAGCACAACTCGGTTTGACAACAAAAAAACTCACCAGCTTCAGGTGGTAGCTAAGGATGAAAGCAATCAGCTTAGCAAAGTATGTACACTCACATTAGTGTTTAAATATAACGCACTATATAAGTTGACTTCCACGGTGTATATAAGTTGATAAAAACGGATTTTGTGGTTTTCCATTTAACTATTTAGGGCCATGTTGTCTTTTAAGAATGCAAATACTAATCTTTTTGGCTTACACCTTATCACGTAATCTAATGATGCAACTTATATTGTGGGTTTTACTTCTAAACGGTGATATGGGTATGGATATATGAACTTGCTGTTGTGAAAATTAAATTTTAACAAGAGGATAATAGGCGTTCAGCTCCAATGATAACCCAAACGTTTGATAAAAAAGGAAACTGACGAATTCAGTTTTGACCAACTCTGGTCTTAAACTTAAATTTGCAGGGTTTTTCTTTTTGGAGTTGTTGGAAATTGTAGTTTTTATGGGTTTTTTGGTTACGGGTATTATGGGTTTTGCGGGTATTTTAATGGGTATTCAGCACTACTACGAAAAAACGACAGTAAAGGAGTGTTCAGACTGTTTTTCTAAGGGGTTTTGGGTGGTATAATGGGTGTTCAGTGTTGTTGTAAAACTGCACCAGTAAAATGGTGTTTCAGGATGCTGTAAATTGTGATAATAAGGATGCCTTTAACAATCTGCTAATGTAACAATTGGTGTATATACATAGGTTAACAATTAAATGTGTCTATTTGTGCCAGGTGCCTAGAGAGTCGCGATGCAGAGTTCGTAAGGAAATTAGATGCGACACTGAGGCCGAATGCAACTAAGAAGAACCACACACAGGTTGTTTGTGGTAATTGTAATAGTTGAGGGAAGCTTCACCAAATTACTTTGCAACAACTACTTCACACATTCTTGCACTTCTTCCTAAAGTACTTTGTAGTTCAGTTTAATGCAACACTTCTTCCTACACTGCTTTGTAGTTCGGTTTTGACAAACATCTATTAGGTTTACGTTCAATACTTTAACAGGCTTCAAAAGATGTCTTAATCATAGCACACCCGCAGCAACGCGCGGGTTGCCCCGCTCGTTCAATTAAAAGTTAAAAAAGAAAGGAATGTTGGAGTTTGTAATGAATTAAAGTTGAAAAGAAAATAATTTGGCATCAAATGTGAAAAATGAAATTATCACTCAAATAGCTCCACAAAATTTAAACCACTGATCTTATGAGCGGTTCATTTTCAAGCTTTTTTTGAATATATTTGAAGCTCCAACTATCCTAACCAAACATGGCTCTTTTTTTCCTTTTTTATTTTTATTTTTATTTTAACCAAGAGTTATTTTGTCGAAAAAAGTTAACATCTCTTAAAAAGTTTTATAAAAGTTGTTGTCAAACAGACTCATAAAATCCATATTTTTACCTCCATGTTATCCTCTTTCATATTTATATAAAATCCAAATCCAAAACCATCTAAATCCAATGTTATTTACAAACTAAACGCACCCTCAAAAATAAAAAGTTTCACCGGTACATTATCTATTACAATGTACTAGCAGGTTATCTGCGCGATGCGGCCCATACTAACTAAAAATTCGCAACCCAACTTTAAAAAATCCAGCAAGCCCATAATTATTATCTAATGTCCAACCCAAATCATAACAAACCCTACACCCTTTAGAATATATGTTCTTCATTATGGAAACCTAAACACACATCGCACATTTAAGGTCTCATCCAACCTTCTCTCCATCAAAAAAAAACTTGCAGTCACCAAATATCTCCTTCTCCAAAATAATACGCATATTCAATATTTCCAACCTTATAACTCCTTAACAAACGAACACAACACATCTAATAAATCCACCCTTATATCTCCATGGCAGTCACACACCTAAATAGCTCGTCTTCCTACATATAAAAAACGCAGCATCATAATAACATTTCTTCCATCTCCTTATCACAAACGCATAATGAACCTTCTTTATTTCAACCGTAAGCAAAGCACACTATGTTCGTCAATATCTTATCAAAGATTTCTTGGGTAGGTTGTTTGTTTTTTGTCCTCTTATTACTTTCAAGATCTATGATGGTTTACTCTTATACTCTTGTTTTAACAAACAAATTTATGAGTATTAAAGAGAAGACTGAGATTGTTCTTTTTTTGTAATTTCCAAGTCTCGGTTGTTTGATAAGGAGTAGTTATTGTGTTGTGGTGACTGTGGTTCTTTCTTTATTTGCATTTCATGGCTTAAGGGTGTATGTGGACAGTACGTAGGATAAAAGTTAATATTGTTATAGGATGAATAATTATATGATATGGTCTAATTGACTTAGATGCATTATTCACACTTCTCATGTTGAGTTTGACTTAATCGATAATTTGATACAAAATGTTTTAAGATTTTAATAAATAATAATGGCTGGTAAAGGAGAAGGACCTGCTATTGGAATAGATCTAGGAACAACATATTCATGTGTTGGTGTCTGGCAAAACGACCGTGTAGAGATCATTGCTAATGATCAAGGGAATAGAACGACGCCGTCTTATGTGGCGTTTACTGATTCCGAGAGGCTCATTGGTGATGCTGCTAAGAACCAGGTCGCTATGAATCCAACCAACACTGTTTTTGGTATGTTTTTCTTACTCTATTTATAAGTTTTTGCTAGATCTAAGTTATTTTATTGTTGCATAGCTAGATATTATGATTGTTAGTTATGCTGTACACTGTTTATTATGTATGATTACTGAATCTTAGAATTTTTTATGATGAATTAGAATAGCAGCCCTGTTTATGGTTCTTTAAAAGCTTCAATTTTGGAATATTTGGAATCTCAGATGCTTAAAGTAGATTATTGCATATTAGATTAAGATTATTAGTTGACTGTTAGGGTTTCACCGTAGCGGCCTACTGGTTAGACAATGTCCTCACAAGACGTCTTTAATCAGATTAAATCTGTTTACCCCTTTTTACCAAAGGGCATTTGACTTTGTGACGGGACCCATTAACCAAGAGGTTGTGAGTTCAAGTTACTTTGATCCATATGTGAGCTTGTGTGAGATAGTAGATTATATAGAATAAGCTACTGTAATACACAATGGAAATTTATATAATTTAGTTTGTGTAGCATGATGCGACATTGCATTCTGCTGTTTTATATCTAAGATTGTGTCTTCTGTTATGATACCTTGTGTTGTCTTAAAAGTTTTGATTTAGGTTAATGAGTGCAATGTAGTTTTATTAGTATCAGTTTTAAAAGCAGCAAAGTTCCGTAGGCTGTAAACACTAAATCCTAAACTGGTACAAAACCGTAGGATGAATAATCCGTTTTGATACAGAGGGTGCAAAAGGTTTGATACTGACCAGTACACAATGTCTTTGTTACTCTGATCAATTTAATATTGACGTATTGTTCGAGATTTACAATATATCTAATGTATATTCATGAAACCATTTTTTGTGCTCTTTGTTGATGATTGTTTTCATATAGTATTGGCTTTTTCATGTTTTAGTTCATAGAATTAGTTTGGTTGAAGTTGATAGAAAGCTTATGGGTTCTTTTTTATCATGTAACAGATGCCAAACGTCTTATTGGTCGGAGATACAGTGATGCATCAGTTCAAAGTGACATCAAGTTATGGCCTTTTAAAGTTACTTCTGGTCCTGCTGAGAAACCAATGATTTCTGTAAACTACAAGGGTGAGGAGAAGCAGTTTTCCGCAGAGGAAATCTCTTCGATGGTTCTTATTAAAATGAAGGAAATTGCTGAAGCTTTCCTTGGAACAACAGTGAAGAATGCTGTTGTTACAGTTCCCGCGTACTTCAATGACTCACAAAGGCAGGCCACCAAGGATGCTGGTGTGATCTCTGGTTTGAATGTGATGCGTATCATCAATGAGCCAACTGCTGCTGCGATTGCTTATGGTCTTGACAAAAAGGCAAGCAGCGTTGGTGAAAAGAACGTGCTGATCTTTGATCTTGGTGGTGGCACTTTTGATGTGTCCCTATTGACTATCGAAGAGGGTATTTTTGAGGTCAAGTCTACCGCTGGTGATACTCACCTTGGTGGGGAGGATTTTGATAACAGAATGGTGAACCATTTTGTTCAAGAGTTTAAAAGAAAACATAAGAAGGATATTACCGGAAACCCAAGAGCTCTAAGGAGGTTGAGAACTGCTTGTGAAAGAGCAAAGAGAACTTTGTCTTCCACAGCTCAAACCACTATTGAGATTGATTCTTTGTACGAGGGTGTTGATTTCTATTCCACCATTACTCGTGCTAGATTTGAGGAACTGAATATGGATCTATTCAGGAAGTGTATGGAGCCCGTTGAGAAATGTTTGAGAGATGCTAAGATGGACAAAAGTACAGTCCATGATATTGTTTTAGTCGGTGGATCTACCAGAATTCCCAAAGTACAGCAACTACTTCAGGATTTCTTTAATGGAAAGGAGCTCTGCAAGAGCATCAATCCTGATGAGGCAGTTGCATATGGTGCTGCAGTCCAAGCTGCTATTTTGAGCGGTGAGGGTAATGAAAAGGTTCAAGATCTACTTCTTTTGGATGTCACTCCTCTGTCCCTTGGTCTCGAGACGGCTGGTGGTGTTATGACTGTTCTCATCCCAAGAAACACAACTATCCCGACAAAGAAAGAGCAAGTGTTCTCAACATACTCTGACAACCAACCAGGTGTTTTGATCCAGGTCTATGAAGGTGAAAGAACTAGAACAAGAGATAACAATTTGCTCGGTAAATTTGAGCTTTCTGGCATCCCTCCTGCCCCAAGAGGAGTCCCACAAATCACAGTCTGCTTTGATATTGATGCCAATGGCATTCTAAACGTCTCGGCAGAAGACAAGACCACAGGGCAGAAGAACAAGATCACCATCACCAACGACAAGGGAAGGCTTTCAAAGGAGGAGATTGAGAAGATGGTTCAAGAGGCAGAGAAGTACAAGGCAGAGGATGAGGAGCACAAAAAGAAGGTTGAGTCTAAAAATGCGTTGGAGAACTACGCATACAACATGAGAAACACAATCAAGGATGAAAAGATTGGTGAGAAGCTAAGCCCAGAAGACAAGAAGAAGATTGAGGATGCCATTGATGAAGCCATTGCCTGGTTGGATAGCAATCAGCTTGCGGAGGCTGATGAGTTTGATGATAAGGTGAAAGAGCTTGAGAGTATTTGCAACCCAATCATCGCCAAGATGTATCAAGGGGGAGCTGGGGATGCTGCTGGTGGTTCGATGGGTGATGATGTTCCTGCTGGTGCAAACGGTGCTGGCCCTAAAATTGAGGAGGTTGATTAAGTTGATTTAATATTTCAAATCTGGTTTATGCATTTAAGACATTGTGTTGTTATGCTTTTTGTATCACTGTTTTATGGGATTAATTTTGTTTGGCTTTAATGGAAGTATTTGGTATTTGGTAATCGTGCTTTCACACATCTCGTATAGCTTGATGTTAAAAGAACTTTGATCTGGTGTGTAATCTCTTTAAAATACCATCCTAGTAAGAACCAAATGCAGTCATATTGAAACGATAGCTTGGTTGGATGATCTGTATATAAAAGATAAGTATAAATTAATATTTGTAAAACTGATTGGGAACTTACACTGTTACACATATGCAATCAAGATACTTATATATCACTCAACATGGCACGTTATGGGTGTCGACCAACAGTCACATAACTTGTCGTAGTCTGAAAGACTTGAATTACCGGAAAGATATCATATTTCAATTTTTCGATGATAGTCATCTAGTTTTCTTTGGATTTTAAGCTCTAGTGTTTTTCCTGAGTTATAAGCAGATCAACACATGTTCATCCTATTTGTTTCACCACAATTTCATTAACTTGTTAGCTTTGATAAGTTCTCATCATGGACCAAGTCTGTATATCCAGGTTCCATTAGCATATTTCAGCAGGTCCAATGATCATTAGCACTTGGTAGCATAGGAAATAACAAGCGAAAAATATGAAGTTAACCATAAGCTCAACAATAAATGATTGTGTCGTCAGAATCATTTGGTATAATTCCATTAAAAGTTTTGAAAATCAAAATTAATCACTAATCACATTGCTTGCAAGAACCAATCGCAAGTTCGCAACATCTATGATATTAAATAAAAGAGTACCTGCATACAAAATTTGAACTAATCTAGGATCTAGTGCAGAAAATAAAGCTTTAAGAGCAACATGAGTACACGACTTAGGTATACAATATCATATTGTGAATGTGGGGGGAGAAAATGGCACAAGGTTAATGATTTACATCCTTAACGACAACTTCATAAGTCACCATGGATAACGTCTTTTTACTTATATGGTTAGAGGTGGCAAAACGGGTGGGTTTGGCCGCGGTTGAATAGGTCATGGACTCATAGATTGATCAGGTCCAGTCGACTGTTACATCTAATCTTATGTGTTTGTAACTTGTTTTCTAATGATAAAACCTACAATTTATTTATTTATTTTTATTATTATTATTATTTTTTAAAGAAAAGTCGCCATGGTCCATGGAAACACATTTACGCTCTACAACTATAATCCGGTTACAAAACAATAATTGAAATTGGGCCCAATTACCATCACCCAAGTAACCCAAACCAACCAACTATATATCTGTACAGCTTCTTGTCTTTGTCTCACTTGGTCCCTCTTCTTTTATTTATGCATCAAGACATTCATTGTAGCAATAGTTAAAGTACACATATACACTCCACATCGTTTTAAATTGTTTCTATTCGATCTAGTATTAAATGTTGTCTTAGATTATAGTTATTTTGCTCTATCCTAAAATCCTTATAATAATTATTTTGCTATAGCGTATTAAAAACTTTTTCCTTGCTAACTTATTTGTTCACTTTTTTTCAGTGTTGCAAAAAAAGGTCTACAAGGCCGATTAATCGCCGATTAGGTGCTACAAGGCCACCAACCTTGCCGATTTATGTAACTGGGTCAAACAAATAGGTCAACCGTGGTCAAGGGCGAACAACGGCGGTCAATGGTGGTCAAACTTGCCGGAAACCTACAAATCTTGCTGAATTACCCAAAACTAACTGTCAACTTATTTTGATCACTTATAGTAACTGTTTAAGTCTATTACAAGTTGTTTTTAAGAAAATATCTTGCCGGGAATACGTAAAACTCACCGAATACAAAACTTGCCGGAAATAACTAAAATTTGTCAGTAATGCCAATCCGATTAATCACCGATTAATCCCGCCTAGACCGATTACAAGCTACAAGGTGGTCAACCGCCCGACTACCGATTCGCGATTTTTGCAACCTTGCTTTTTTTTTTCAAGTTATCTCAACTTGTTTTCCACTATTAAAACTCATAAAGAAGTTTGATCAAATTTGCTTATTTTAATAGCTTTAAAAAAATCAGGTAATTAATTAATAGTAAAATTGTCATTCTGCAAAAAATTAATAAAAAGTAAACAATAACAATTATGTTTTACTCAAAATTGTGCATTTTTTATCTCTTATTTCAGACTGATCGATTTCACAAAATACGTATACGTTTATGCCTGTCCACTAACATTTACACTGTAAATATACTTATCAAGTTGATTTTCTATCATTTCTATAACAACACTATCCTTTTGATGACGAATTCGTGTTTTGAGTTTATGATTAAAATGATTAGTCATTTTTTTATGCCGACTCTTATTCAACTATTCTTTCCTGACAATTTAATTTCTTTTACAGCTAAGTTAACATTGGATGATGAAAGTAATTACCAGATTACTGCGATCATATTCTAATGTACTTTTTTTTTTTTTTTTTTTTTTTTTTTTAATTATTAGAAATTCTCTCTATGTGGTTGTACCTAGCATTACTGGGTGGATTCTTACATTATATAACAGTTGTCGAGGTTTAGTACTAACGTATAAGTAGATAAATGAATTTAATACAAATGGAATAGATTATGATTAAAGATTCATGTAAATATTTTGAATCTCTAAAAAGAACCAGTCAGTTTGTCAAACTAAAACTACTAGCTTACTACTTCAAACGACAAATATGTTTATTATTCATAGATAATTTCATACACTTTATTTAATTAGTTTATGCTTCGTCAGATCCAACTCGTTAATTATCGACGTTTAAACGCTTAAACAAACCCTTCTGGTCTGTTTGAAAATCCGATTATGGCCCACTTTACAACAACATGTGTAATTCAAGCGGGAATAATGAGAGATATGATTGTAGAACACTCATTTACAAGGACTCTTTCCACAAGACATACGGATAAAAGTGTATGCTAGTGTGTATATGTAGATAGAAAATGCATAGGCATATAACGTACAGTGACATAAGTACATAAAAGAGTATTGAAATCTATTGTGCATAGATTCC
>LBNU01029879.1:0-50255 GCA_014162995.1 Artemisia annua
TTAAATTGAGAGCTTATAAGAGCTTATCCAGGACTTATACTTACTAGTGACACTTTTTAGAAAGCTTTGATAAAACTGAAAAATAAGAAACAAGAGGTTTAAAACTTGGAAACTTTCATTAATTCACTAAATTGAGTTCATAAATTACAAAGGAAACTGAAAAAAAAATAAAAATGTTAACTACTTGCCACACTTGGCTTTTTTACAAGCTACTTATACTAGAATATGAAAGATAAATAGAATTCTGCCACGTGGAGCTTCCTTGAGCCAATTAGCAGTCCCAAAAGCTTCCTTGACCATTCTTGACCAAATCCCATTCGTTGGATTGAAATTCCATTGACTCTACCCGTTGATTTGATTTTGGCGCCAAAGTCTTATAGTGGTCAAATGGGTTGGTGAGGATTGGTGAGGAAATTTAATGCTGGGGTGTACTGTGGGGAACATGGAGGTGGCTATGGAGGTGGTGAAGCATGTGGGAGAGATGGAGGAGTGGGAAAGGTATCCTGGAAACCAGGGGTTGTGTTGGGAGGGAAAACGTGGTTAGGGGAGGTCAAAGTGAGGTTTGACTGAGGTTTATAAATTTAAACGGGGTGGGAATTTTATTAAGGAAATTGGGCTGGGTTTGGGTATTGGGCCAGGGACAAGGAAATAGGGCTTGGGAATTTTTGGATTGGATTTGGGTTTTGGTTTATTTAAGGCAGCTTTGGTTTGTAGATAATACAAGGACCAAATGTGTAATTCACCCAAAATTGAGGGGCTGATTTTGCACCTAATTCCAAATTATTACAAGGACCAAACTTGCCACATTCCAATATCACAAGGACCAAAAATCCATTTTTTTTACTTTTAAAAATACCCAAGGACCATTTTTGTAAATTCCCAAAGTTCAGGGACCAAAATTGCCAATTTTGCAAAATCTCATTCAAGGACCAATTTTGACAACTTAAAATATTCCAAGGACCTTGAATGATAAAATTCCACGTTTGAAAATTCTAGGGACTATTTTTGCCAATTTTTGAAACTTGGGGGACTGAAACTGCCAAATCTGCAAACTTTGTTCGTTTTTCATCTGTTTTTAAATATTTTGCATTTGAGACTCATAAAACACGATCCTTGGATATTTTCATCATTTTGATGTGATTTTGCATGTTTTCAGATGTTTTGCGTTTCAGATTTGACCAAAAATGATGAGTGTTTGAGCACTCATCAATCCTCATTAATATTGTGTTAACAAATTTCATATAAAGTGTGTCTTGATTTTGTGTCCCAAATCACCATCCCCATTCTGATAATAAAAGGCAGTATTAGATGCAAATAAGCTGCCAATTCATATTAGCTAAGCTAATGTAAGAACTAATATGTGGTTTCCTAGCCATGATTAAGCAAGAGGAAAGGATTGTGATGCTAGAAATAGTGCATTAGCTTTAGTCATGTTATGATTAATGAATGGGTTCCATACTTCAGTAGTACATTGGAATAGACTGCTATGAAAATTCGCGATATATTTTAGCCGACATTGTCATAAATTGAACATTATGATTAGCATATATTATGTAACATCGAACACATAAATTAAACAAATCTTATAAGCCAGAAGGTAAGTTAAATGTTAAAAATTAGCATCACCATTGATGGTGCTATGTTCATACTACTGTTTGATACAAGAAGTTATGATAATGATGCTCCACTAATTGATTAGTATAGCATGTTTTTTTTTAATATGAATCCTCTAACAACTGCTAAATATGGTTTTATAACTTTATCTGAATATTATCATTTAATATCCATAATACAGTAACACCACAACAACATAACTGATTTTATTCACAATATTTACATAAGCCAGCAAACCTTTGTCAACAGGCGTTGATTCCATCCACTGCTACTTTTCTCATCTATTTTCTTTTTTGTTTATTAGTCTTAAGTTCTGGACTTTACAAAGGATTTTGAGAAACAAAAAAACTAATTAGAACCATTAAATATATTTCCTTGTACAGATTCGTGGTGGGTTTACCATCTGTTGAGAGCAGAGAATCAATCTTCAAAATAGTATTGGCAAAAGAAAAGGTTGACAAATTGGAGTTTAAGGAGCTCGGGGTAATGACAGAAGGATACATCAGAAATTGTCTAAAAGTCAGTTTACTTATGTTTAATTCAATATAATTACAAGTATAAAATGGCTCAAAAATGTTAACATTAACTACCGGAACGGAACCTGTGTGTCACATCAGCTTATTGACCCGTGAAAGAGTTATTGCAGCACGAGTGAGCCGATAGTCACATCTTCAGGTATATTCTTAACAAAATTTTGGGGTTAACTAGATGTGCTTAATATGTTTAAGAAGGAAGTAGATCGTGAGGCGGAAACTTTGCATTTTGCATTCTCGACTTTAATATGAGGTTTAAGTATAAATACTATCATCGTAGCATTGTACAAGCATAACTGATTATTTATATTAGCTATAAATAAGAATTCAGTAGATGATTTGGATATATGTACTAGGTAATTAAGTTCTGAATTAAACTTATTTTAGCATTACACAAGCGTAACTAGCCACCTGTATTGATCTTTTTAAGCGATAAGCTAATCTGGAGTTGAGCAATAGGTCATGACGGGTCATTGAAGGAACTTCAGGGATTAAAAAGGATTTTAGGTGCTTATAAAATTCCTTTGGTTTTTATACAATATAAACATGTCATGTACCTTTTATCACCACCATATCTGCATTGTTACCCAAATGCCTGCATCTAGGTTGCACGGACACGGACACGGTGTCCGACACGGACACGGACACGGACACGGCGATACGGCAAAATCTAAAAATATAGGACACGGACACGGCGTGGACACGGGAATTAAATATTTATTTTATATATTCTTATTGATATTTATATATTATTCAATAAAACTTTTTTTTAGTAAGTTATTCAATACAACTAAAAAAACATAAATAACTTAAAGGAAAAAAAAAAGGTTAAAAACGATATACAATAAGAGTTGAAACAATAAAAGAGTTATCCATGAAATATAAAATAAAGGGGACAAGCAAAAATAAAAAGTCAAACAACACTCTCTTTCTTATCTTCTTCTTCACTTTCCTTTTCTCTCTCTGTTCATTTCACTCATTTACTTCATAAACCCATTCTCTGCCATTTAATGGTCGCTTAATTGAGTGACTGCAATACACAATTATCATTCTAACGAGCATCATGACAGTATGTATGGTTAGATATGGATGATTGGAGGGGGCTAGATCGAAGACTTCACAAACTATAACATTGCCGTTCACAAACCGAGGTTTCTGGCGTGTCCAAATCCGTGTCCATCCGTGTCCAAATCCGTGTCCGGCCCAAACAGCACGTGGGACACGGCGCGTGCGTGTCGGACACGTGTCCAAGCCGTGTCCGAGGCGTGTCCGTGTCCGACACGTGTCCGACACTGCCACTCCGAGGTTTTTGGAGTGTCCGTGCTTCCTAGGCCTGCATTTTTATCGCCTTAATGGAGTAAATTAAATAAGGTTGCTTGTATCTAAGTACCAATATAACCGTTTAACAAGTAGCATCTTGCTCTTCACCTTCCCCTCGAGCAGCCGTGTCAATGTTTAGTAGGAACGCATCTCCATGAACCGTTTAGGATTAATAGTTTCTTGGGTTGTTTAAATGGGTAACATTATTATCTGATTGTATTTTGGATCGGTATACATGTGAGTTTTAGTTCAGTTCGGGTAACCCATAAAAGGGTTATCTTAAAAAAATTTGACAGTAGATTTATATCTTAGAGTTATAAATAGAATCCAATTCTGATTCTGCTATTGTTTAAAGCCTTTTACAGTCACTTATCGGCCTCAGCCTGCAATTTTGCTTCTACTTCTCATTCTCGACATTGCAAAACCATGCATCAGCAGCAATTAAGCAACAACCAAGCAGTTTCCAATTGGGTCGGGAATCTGTCTAGCAGCGAAATTCAACTCCAATTTTCAGCATCCTTATAGCAATTTGGTTAGCGAGATTTTGCCCTTGAATTCCTTACAAAATTCAATCTCCTCTTCGTTAAGGAATGTTTTATGGGTATATGACATAATGGGAAGACAAAAAGGTACCCTTCACTAGAGGTTGCAGCCTTTACAGATTAACAAGAGATGGAGAAAGATTAGTGATTAGGTATTGATTCTGATCCACTACACAACATGCAGAATTTAAGACTAGCTATTATCATAAGACTATAAATTACCTGCAGGAATGGTCAAGTTTTAGTTGAATCACCTATCAAACCAAGAGATTTGTTCCTCGACAAATAAGAGGTGCCTTCTAAATTGTTTTAAACACTTTATTCGCTTATCGCAATGTTGGTTGTGGGTGTGTTTCATTATTGGCTGTTATCGTAAAGAATAATGCTACATGGACAGAAAATTAAATAGTGAATTTATATTGGGATGCTAAAACCTTACAGGTAACCATATAGTCACTGAATTAGGCTTATGATGTGTTTTACATTAAGTTTTGCAAGTCATAATGTGATAGAATCAAATAACCAGTTAAAAGCAACGGACTAAGGAGATAGTGTTTGGATGTGCTTTGTTTGTTTGATGATGCAGTAATTAGATTTGTTAGAGCATGTAAAAATGACCTTTAACTGATTAGATGGCTAAAATCAACTTTATTACAGCTAGATAATAAGTTAATAACTCCATGATAACTCAATTTAGGGTAATAAATCGTTCTTAGTATATTGTTGGTTCCCTCTATAAACAAGTAAAAGGTGTTATATGCAGTCCAAACATCCCCTTAATCGTAGTGTATTTTAAATGCAAGTTTGTTTGATAAAATATTACGTTTCTCGCTATAGTGATTATGGTTTAGGTTAGAAGACGGACTACAGTTCTGTATTTGTATTGTTATCAGATACGGGTGTGATGATGTTGTTCCAAAACATCCTTCCTTTGCTCAGTGGACATTTTCCATAACTATGCAAGCTATCAATAGAGGAACAGGATAAGGTAATTAAAAAGGACGAAGGCCTGCCTCCTGCGCTACTGGGTAGTTGCAGTTATCGTGCAAAGTAATTCATTCTTATGTGGTCAAATGGGAAAGAAAAGAACCCACGTTTGTTGCTTTCAGCCCTTCAATATGCATGCACAAATCCCTCCTTATCATGTTTGTATGAAGTTTGATGTTCTATAAGAAATTAAAGCGAAGTTTAATGTTGTATATATGTTTTATGGTTCTAAAGTGGGTTGAATTGAGTGGGAAACTAGTTTGAGCGAACCAGATTTGGTTTGTGTTGATTAGGTAATGCTATTTGGCTGTAATGAATAAACTTATGTTGTACGTTTTAGTGTCATCAATATGCAAGTGCATATCCTACTACTTTTTGATATATCGAGTAAATTGAACTGTTCTGATTTCAACTAAGAAAAAACATGTTGCAAGTGCATATCATACTACTTTTAGCTGAACACGTCTTAAGCGTACAGTTCTAACCATCAACATAATGCTCCCGCGACAACGAACGGCTAAACGACTTGTTCATATTATTAGCCGTTGCATTAAATCACTTGTGAAAGTTGTTCTTATACATCGGTTAAAAACTTCTGTAAGAATTTAGAAAGCATATTACTAAATAAATAAAGAGAGTTCCAAATTTTCAATTGCAAGATTTATGGGTTTATTTGTTAAAAGTAGTTGTGAGCAGCAGTGGCGGACCCAGGATCTTAGAGGATAGGGGGCATTTTTTTTTTTTTTTTTTTTTATAAAATTCGTGATGCACTTTAATAAAAATGTCATATATTTTTTTATACACTAAAAACAAATATTTTTTTTTAAGATTAAAATAGATATATAAGGTTTTTACATATTTTGACTTTGAGGTGGGGGCAATTTGATTTTGTGGCGGGGTGCACTTTAATAAAATGGTCCTAAAAGAAAAAATTTTACACTAAAAATTGATATTTTTCGGCGAAACATGGAGGGCACCGCCACCCCCTAAACTATATGTAGTTCCGCCCCTGGTGAGCAGCGGCCACAACCCATCACCAACCGCTTCTTAAAGAAGCACCGGAAAATTAGCCTTTTTAAAAATTAGCCGAAGCTTACCGCTCTTTTGTTAAATGAATACTAAAATTCAAAATGCTCATTGTTCACTGTTCACCGCCTCAAAAAGCTCCATACCGCTTCGCACCAAACATACTCGGAGCTTCATGCTTTTGTTCCAGTCTAATAGCTCTTAAAATAATCGTTCTTGCATGAAGCGACATTTTGGAGCTTCTAAATCTCATAATTACTCATTTACCCCTAAACTCATGTAAAAAATCGTTTTCATCAATATGGGTTCTTAGTTTTTATCAACCCAATTCAAAAAAAGAAATAAACTCCACTTACGAGAATGCAATTTATTCTTTTGTTTCTTTTGTAAGTATACTGATTAGATAGAGAAAATTTATTTTAAAAAAAAATTTCTTTAAATCCATGGTATGTTAAATTCACGATATATCACTTAGCGAACATATTTGTAGGCATGAAATTAACACCAAAAATATTTCCGAGTGGACATGTAATAAGTGAAATATACCCGTAACGATATGTCGGTATCAATAATATAGAATGCATGACATAAATGATTATTACGAGCATGTTGTCTTATAAGGTGTTGTTAGAGGTACCCTTATAAGATTCTAGCACTTACTCATTCACATTTATTCACTCTATTGACCTAAAAAGACAGTTTTTTTTTTTTTTTTTTTTTTTTTTTTTTTTTTTTTTTTTTTTTTTTTTTTTTTTTTTTTTTTTTTTTTTTTTTTTTTTTTTTTTNNNNGTCTAATTAAATTACATAATACATAAATACCTTATCTTACACAAATGTAACATTATATTCTTATGGATCAAGGACCGCAAATAAATAAGGAAATAAAAATTCACAAAAAAACAAAGTTTAAACCATTGGCCCATAAGGGCATTGTACGACATTCTCATATTATTTCCATATACGATTACATATATCACAGTAAGTGAACTCAAAGTTTGTGTATTTTTTTGTTTTTACCTTTTGTTTTTTTTGGTCTAGCCCCTATTATTATATATAATATAAGTATCAGGCGTGTAGATATATATCTAATATATATATATATAATAGTATATACATAACTACGATATATACTAATAGTAGTACGTATATAGTATATGATATATATATATATATATATATATATATTGTAATATAACACTTGATGCAATTAATACCAAATGAAAATACATTAAAGACACTATCCATTTATATATCATCCAAAATTATAACAATACAAACAAAAATATTAGGTCAATTTGATTCAAAAAGTCAACTGGACTAAAAATGGCGAACTGTCATGGGGGCTAGGACCCAAAAAAAAAAAAAAGAAAAAAAAAAAAAACAAACTTTGAGTCACTAACTGTGTATATGCATCCTATATGAAAATTGGGAATGTCTAACCAATGCCCTTAGGGCATTGGTTAAACTTTGTTTTTTTGTGATTTTTAATTTCTTTTTATGTGGGTCCCTATCCAAATATGTCATTTTGTGTCAACTACAAGGACTATTTATGTAATTAAAAACCACAAAAAGACAAAACTTAACCAATGCCCTAAGGTCATTGGTTAGACATTCACTTGAAAATTTTAGAAAGCAACAAGACATATATCTAGCTCTGTCACATGCATCAAACTAAGGGGAAAAAACAAAAGAATAACTATATGTGAATTAAACTTTATGATTTAACATTTGTATTCTTTAAACTTTGGATATTAGAAGTGTGTTTAAGAACTTAACCGCTTGAGAGTTTCATATTTTCAGACGAAAATAACTTATTGTTAATAATTCCTGTAAATTATTTGTCTTAAACTATATTTAACTCTACTGTTAATTTGATAGCGTTTGGTAATGCTTTAAGCAATTAGTTTTAAAGTCTGATCGAAAATTTATTTTTACGTTGTAATAACTTTGGCCCCCCAAAGAAAAACGTTCAAGTTCCGTCACTGACTGGACTTATATTTTGGGACGGAGGGAGTAATATTATAAGAAGAAAAAAAACTAAAAAAGAAAAGAAAAAGGAAATGTGCGAATTTATAAAAGTCAAAGCAAGACAGCAGTACCCGACCCGTTACCCATATCTCAAAACGAGTCAAACCCTCAAATTTGACCAAAAACACATTATATAAAGTCAATTTATTTTCGTTATCTTCTTTTTCCTCCTCCTTCGCCTCCATTCAACCGGAGAGAGCAGCTGCAACCAACCACTTATCCCCAAATTCTTTCACTCTTATCTCCAAACAGGTATATATACAGATCTAACCTCTTAGAACGTTAATTATCACTTATTTTAGCTTTTTATATATTTTTACGTTTTTAATTTCATTATTTTTAGGTTTAATTTTCTTTTTACATACACCTATCTTAGCTTTTATAGATCTGTTAAGTTTTTTGTATAATTTGTTGGAATTTAAACCGGATTTATTTTATATTTTTAGATTTAAATATTCAGATCTATAGAATTTTTTAGAAATTAATTTATAATTTTGTGTGTTTTAATATATTTTTTAAATTTATTATTTTCATTATTTTAAATTTTGTAGTTCTTGCTGAGCTTAATTAATTTATAAGTAGTTATTTATTTATTTATTTATTTAATCTATTTTTAGATTTATTATTTTCATGATTTTAAATTTTTTATGGTTTTTGCTGAGCTTAATTAATTAACTAGAATTTGTGCTTGTTTATAATTTGTGCTTAAATAATTAAATATATTAATTTTGTTTGTTATTTTCAATTTATTTTTATATAACTGTGTTTGTGAAGTAACAAATTTATCGTTTGAATGAATTAATATTTTGTTTCAATTTAAATCGAATTTAGCGTTTTTCAATATGTTTCATTTCATAAATTTAGATGTATACTCAGAGTCTCAGATCTAAGCTATTAGAATATAAAATAGCGTTTTTATAAGTTGTGTTTAAATATATAAATTTTGTTTGTTACGTGAAACATCTCAATCAGCATGATTTGTATTTATTTATAAAGACGTAACACTGATGATATAAACTAATAAACTTTCGGTTTTTACAACAGACTTGCTTAGTTTTAATTGTTTGTCATTTTGCGTTTGTATGGGTATTTCTAATTTTATATTAATTCTGCCGGATTTGAAGTATTATTTAATTAATCAGTTTGACCAGGTACGGTTAGGCTGAATCGTTATATATAAATTAATTGGTTGTTGTAATTTGTTATATAGGTAGAGGTGTTATGAATCATTGTGGTATCCAACAGAAGAACACCTTTGCTTCGTCTTGTGAAGAGATGAGGAGTGTGGTTTCGGTGACGGTGTCGTTTGATAAGAGCGAGCATATGGTTTGTCCGAAACCTAGGCGGATTGGTCTCTTTAACGCCTCTGTCAATGAGCCTGTTAGGCCTTTGAGATGGCATATGTGGTAACTATTCTTCTATTTGTGTGTTTAAAGTTTCTATATAGTTTTAGTGTTTATCAACTTTAGCCTCTTAACATGGAAGTGAATTAATAATTACGTTAATCATTGTAGCTATCAGCCGGAACCATATGAATCTAAAGCAGGGCTTGAGCTGTTGGAAATCCTCTTTGAAAAGGTATTGGTTTTCGTCTTTGTAGATTCGCTTGACTGCTGTTAGTGTTGTAATGTGTTTTGTAAAGCATTAGTTTTGATAATATGCATTTATGCAATCTTCTACGTGCATTTACCAACAGTTTCTTGCATGACACGTTGTGAAAGTAGTATATGTGACTTGTAATAAACTTGTTGCATTTTTGGGAAATCGAGATTATGGATAGTGAACTTAAAATTTAAGAGACAGTTGTACGTTTGAGTCACTTTTTTTGAAAATAAGTAACCTATGAGTGATGAACATATTACGACTATAATTTGTGTGATTTACATATGCTAAAAGTTGTTATATTTGTTATTTACAGGGTGGTGGTTACGGCGCACCAGAGAAAACATGTACAGAGGTCGCTTCATCACCCCCGTTTTTCAATGGGTCACCACCAAGCAGGGTATCAAACCCGTTAATACAAGACACTAGATTTGGGGATAACAAGGTCACACCAGTTTCAACACGTGCAGCGATCCCCATTCCTGCATCTGGTATGTCATCACACACCCCATCTTCACCTGAACATAAAGTAGGACCCGTTGGTGGCAATTTTGGTAACAAGCCAGCTGTTAGGATTGAGGGGTTTGCTTGCCTCACGAGAGATAACCGCAACCATTGCAGCATCTCTACACGAGCCTAATTCAAACCCTTTTATAAGAAATGTATCAAGTACATATGGAGTTAGCAAACCTATGTTGAGAGTTAGTAGAGCAGAAAAAAACAGCAAGCTGATGAGGAATTTTCGACATTATAAGGAGAATGTATATATAAGATGTATGTAAATAAATTGTCAGCAAGTAATTAGGTTGTTAACGAATCAAATGGAGTGAAGAGTGGTAGAGATCATTAGCGAGTTTAAGAGTTTTACCCTTCTAGCGATGATTTGTAAGTATAAAAAATCAAGGGGGGGATTTTCCGAATTTTAGTTTGTTTCTCTTGTTTTGGAAGTCTAAGATTGCGACTTTTGGAAGAGAAATTTGTAAAAATTATAAGATGGAGCTTAGGTTTTCCTCTTAAGAGATGCAGGCGTTTTGTATCAGTTTGAGATGTATAGATGTGAATGTAAAATATCTTTAAGCTATCTTTCATTTGAAGACTGAATATTTTGATTTGTTGAAACTTAAAGTCCAAATGCTGTCAATATGTACAGCTTTTTGGGTTGATTAAAGAGTGGTGATACAACCACAAAACAATTTCTACAAAGAAGCTCACAAAAGGAGGTGCCACTTCATCATTGGTGTAATTTTTTATAGTTTCTCTCTCTTTCCATTTATAAGCCAATGATGAAGTGACATCTCTTTTTGTGGGGACTTCTTTGTGAAAGTTGTTTTGTGATTGTATCACCACTCTTGATTAAATAACTATTCTCACGATGCAAAAAAGAATTGACACGTGGAATGGTAAAGAAGCGTCTTATTTTTTGGTTAAGGAATAAGGATGGTCTCCTCTCCTTTTGTCAATTAATTCACGGGGTTTGATCGATTAATTCATGGCGTTTGAGCTTACTATCACGGTTCAAATCGGGTAATGGCTTCTATCTTTTTACAAAAGATGGCGCGGCCACTTTAAGATCTTTTATGCCAAATTAAGTTGCAACTTAAATGTATCACATGTTAAGGATGATAATCAGTTTTTAACACTTGGTCATCTCACTGGTTTAAAGGAATGTCTTTTTCACTTGATAATCAGTTATGATAATCTCATAATTACATCAATATACTTCTAACACTTTTAAATTCACAAATATGTCCAAATATATAATTTAATTACTAGTACATGCACAAAGCAGCGGAAACAGATTGTAACAGTTTTTGGTGTTTCTTGCAATTCGATACTCTTTTGTGGCGATTTTCGATGATTGTCAACTATTTTTGGTGGTGATGTAAGAGATTAGGAGAATTGGATATGCAACAAAGGTGAAAAATATGATTTTCGAATACTTTGAAAGAAAAGTGGTAAGTTTTTTTGTTTTTATTTAAAGTTGTGTATTCAACATACAGTACGAGTTAATAACCCAATGATTATCAGCTTTTGAAATAGGTATTTCTTTGAAGGTACTATGTAATATCATAATTAAGTTAATATAGAAGCACAAATTTAGAGTTGTATTCAATACTTTTAAGGATATGTTTGACGAAATGGGCTGAAACTTATTAGTGTAAAATCGTATAAAAATATGTCAAATTAAATTAAGCTATATTTTTAGCTTTTGCTTGATAATCTACTACGTATATTTTAAAAAATATTTAATTAATTAATTTGAGTAAATATGCTCATTTTAACTGGCTTAGGCATATGAAGGCTTATAGCTCATAAAGGTTTTCATAAAACTGTGTGACAAACAAAGCCCATTTATAAGTTAGCTTATTTTAAAAGCTCAAGGCTTATAGGCTTTTATTATCTCTGCGCTAAACACAACCTAAATATAAGATAGTGGATTTATGTATGATTTGATGACCATAATTAATGAATTTGACTTATGATTAATTTGATGGTTACAAAAGTGACTACTTCATCAAGATTAAGATTACAAGTCAAATATTTTTTTCAACTTTAACAACAAACTATAAATATTACAAGTGTTTAACTTAAAAAGTTTATTTCTTTTACTATATCCACACTTATATACTACTCCGTATTATATCAAACATTTAAGTTGTGGGCTCTATCAAAAATTAAAATAAGGAACTTCAATTATATCTATGCACATTCGTTAGTAAAGCCAAGTAGGCGTTGGACAATTTATACGGTTATACCTACTAGCTCATTGCTCCACCATGTCATTATGTTTCATTGATCGATGATGTACAAGTTTTGTCATTTGTGTGAATTATTTTTAACTTTTATGCATGAAGTCTTGAACTTGTTTTAACTAATGTACGAGTGACCGATGACGGAACCAGGTCTGATCTAAGGGGTCCCGAGACACTCATAGATTTATATGTCGTAGTGCTAATTCTTGTCTAAACTTTTGAATTTTCGGTAATGCATCTTGTCCAATACAAATGTGTTTATAATCAGCTTTTTGTGTATGCACCTTGTTATTTTTTTTTTTTTCTGGTTTTGTCCCTGCCTTTGACCGTCACAAAGATTTACAAGACAGAGAGTTAGAGCGAATAAATAGGTATATCGTACAATCAACTTTTCAAAGTTTTTATTTTCCATTAACATTATTTGATGAATGACTTGGATCGATTAAATTAGAGGATTTTAATCTTATATCATACTCAAAGATATATAGGTTATTCTTCAAAACAGTCTTTCTAGTTTCTACCCTAAACCTATCTACATCTTGGCTTTCCGATATCTTGTTTCACTGGGATTGAACTTTATTGTTGTCGGTGATCTTCGACACAAAAGGGGTGATATCATCTTATGGAATATCCAAATAAAGGATAAAGATCCTCTCATGTTAACCATCATTGTTCATGTTCATACAAAAACTAATGTTGAAAAAAATGCCTAAAAGGCCGATTAATTGGCGCCTAAGTATTACAAGGTCACTAACCTTTTTGATTTGTGTAAATCAGTCAACCGTGGTCAACGGCAGCCAATGGTGGTCAAACTTGCCGAAAACCTGCAAATCTTGCTGGAAATACCAAAAACTCGCCGTAAAATTGTTTTATTAACTTATACTCGCTGTTTATATCTATTTCAAGATGTTTTTTTTTTAAAGAAAAATATTGCCAGGAATATCTAAAACTTGTTGGATATATCTTAAACTTGTCAGAAATGTCATTCCAATTAATCCCGTCTAGACTGATTACGAGCTACAAGGAGTCGACTCTCAACTACCGATTCACAATTTTTGTAACCTTCACAAAAACTATAAAATATCTTGGCAATATTAAATTAAAAATCCAAATTTATATTTGCTATTCAATTATCGCCGGGTTAAGTTGTGCATGGACGATTATTATTCGTTAGCACCTCCATATTGAATTATAGGTGTCAATTTCAGGTTTGGTCAAATTTGTTTCACTCTAGTTCAATTATGTGCGGCTACTAAAATATGTCATAAATGATTGACAACAAAAGAAACGTTTGCGTCGATATAACTTTTCGAAAGAAACGAAGATATATTTTTTGGGAGGGTTATTACACAAATAAGTTATTAAAGTTTGGGCGAAATTTGTTTTAAATCACTAAAGTTTTAAAGTTGTCATTCAGGTTACTCAACTTGTTGTAACCGTTTATAGTGGTTAATATATTTTTGGTAACCGAATATGACCGTTAAAATTCCTACGTGTCTTATTTTTAAGTACAAAATAGTCCTTGTGGTTTGTCGGGTTTCACAGATTTAGTCCATATACCACTATTTCTATTAGTTTAACCGTTTTTATACTATTTCATGCATTTTTATCCGTTTTTATACGTTTCATACAGCTTTATCTACGTTATTATGTGTTTTCGTCTGTTTTTATACGTTTTCATTCCTTTTTTATCACTTTTTATATATGTTTTCGTTCGTTTTTATCTATTTCCCCCCGTTTTCATGCGTTTTTATACGTTTCCGTCCGTCTTTAAATGTTTCATCCGTTTTCATACGGTTTTGTCTGTTTTTATACGTTTTCGTCTGTCTATAAACTTTTTCGTCTGTTCTTTACGTTTTCATTCGTTTTTATCTGGTTTTCATCTGTTTTTATACGTTTTCGTCTATTTTTATACATTTTCATCCATTTTATCTGTTTTCACCCGTTTTTGTCCATTTTTGTCTGTTTTTATTTGTTTTCGCCATTTTCATACATTTTTGTCCGTTTTTATACTTTTTCGTCCATCTTTATCCATTTCTTCTGTTTATATATTTTTCTTTCGTTTTGTCCTTTTTTATCCGTTTTCGTCCGTTTTCATCCGTTTTTATACGTTTCGTCCGTTTTTATACATCTTCGTCCATTTTATCTGTTTTCGTCTGATTTCATACGCTTTTGGTAACCGAATTAAAACGGCCAAAAATGAATAAAAGACGGACGAAAGTGTATAAAATGAACAAAAACGGATACAAACACATGAAAACGGACGAAAACGTATAAAAACAGATGAAAACATATAAAAATTGACAAAAATGAATAAAAGTAGATAAAAACGTTTGAAAACCGATATCAACGGATAAAAATCTATGAAACCGTATAAAAACGGATGGAAACGTATAAAGACAAACGAAAACGGATAAAAATGTACGAAAACGTAAGAAAAACGGACGAAAGTGTATACACACGGATGAAAACGTATAAAACGGGAAAAAAATGGATAAACACATATGAAAACATATAAAAACGGATAAAAATGTATGAAAACGTAAGAAAAACGTATAAAAGGTGAAGAGAAAGTATATAGACAGACAAAAATGTATATAAACGGATAAAACGTATAAGAACAGATGAAAACGTATAAAAATGGACAAAAACAGATAACAAAAAAGTAAGAAAACGTATAAAAACAGACCTTACTAACGTATTAATAGTTAAATAAATAATAAAAGAAAAAAATTATGGACTAAATTCGTGATACCCCATACACCACATGGACCTTACGTGTCCACTTGGACAAGTGAAATGGCTAACAACCGGTTGCTCATTCTAGGAGTGAGTTGAGTGTTATCGTTTAAAAGGTTCAGGAATACATTTAACAAACTCATGACGTTAAGTAAACTGGATGATAGTTTTGGTCAAATTTGTTTCACTCTAATTTTATTATGTGCGGCTACTAAAATATGTCATAAATGATTGACAACAAAAGAAACGTTTGTGTCGATATAACTTTTCGAAAAAACATAATGGAAGATATATTTTTTGGTAAAATATTTATTGGGCTGTGAAAATCCAGCTTCGTTAACACAAATTAGAATCAAATGATAAATAAAATTAAAATGAGAAGAATAGAAAGAAACCAAAACCAAACATTTTAAATTGACCTACAAGAACAGATGTACTTTCCCTTACATTTCTCCCCACAATTGAAATGGGCGGCTAAAATTACTTTCCATCCTTCTCATTTTATTTAATAATATACATCAATTAATAGTGAATCGAATCTAGTGTACTTTATGGTATAATTGACAACCCTTTTAAGTCTAGTGTAGTAGTCTATAACAGGTAATTTGGGTTATCGATTGTTCAATTTATCGTATAAATCACAGTGTTATAAAAACAGTAATTATTCGTTTAAGTTCGACGATTCACAATTGTAAATAGGAAACAAGATACGTTTAAGGGCATATCGCCCAATGGGCACCGCGATGGAGACAAGGACATGTTGGTTGGGGGTTTAGGTAATTGTGTTCGGAGTTGGGGATCCTCTCATAAACCCACCCTCTTACCAACCCTGAATGTATGCCGTGTTATGAGTTGTTATGAGCTATTATAGTCGATTTGGGTCCAAAAGCTACTTATGAATGTGTCCGTATAAGAGTATTTTAGATGTTGCTGTGTCTTGCTGAATGTTTTTTGTTTTACGTTTTATGTCAGTTCAACTTTGATAGCTTCTCCAATTATAATTTTTATAATTTGCTAAAACTAAATTTCATAAATGATTTTGAAATCTTTATCATTGAAAAACCGGTGAGTGACTGAGTGGTGACTATGATTTTATCTTTTGGGCTGGGCTATGATCCATGTGTTTGACAGACCATTTTTTCACAAGTTATATAATGTTATATACCCAAGACTTGTTCAATGATCCAAAAGGTGGTACATTTTAATACAGTATAGGTGTTAATATTGATCATGCTAACTGCTAACAGCATTTCTGGTTGTCTTAAGATGTAGAGGAAACTTCAAATCTAAACATTTATGGTAAATACAATATAACTTTGTTGATGATTCTGAGTATTGAGTTGTCGTTAAGAAGATATTAGACACGATACTGATATATATTTCCTTTCAAATAGTATGCATATTTGATAGCTTATTTTAGTTATCGTAGTATGCATAATATAATTAACCTGAGTATTATAGTGAGCAAATAACACCTCTAGTACCACCGTCCGCCGATATATATCCAGTAATTCGTATTCATGAGAAGCGTATGTATATTCAAACGGAAAAAATGGATACTCGGAAACATTTTAGCTTTCTGAAAACATGCCGAAACCCATATACTATGAAAGAATAACTGAGATCAATAAATATTGGATTAGGATCCTTTCATTTTTCACTCTCTCATGTTTTTCTTATTTTCATATGTTGTGAGAATGGGTCTCATATTTTACTTAATTATTGACCCACTATATTGTTTTATTTTATCTCATTTAGTGACGAGTTTCCATTTAGTCATTTAATTGGAACACAACCAAAGGGCCTTTGGCCGAACGTACGTGCAAAATAGTTTTGTCTTTAGCCAATGAGATTTGCTAGAACCACGTTAATTTTACAAAAAAAAACATTCACACAATGAGGTGTCATCACATTTAGACCATTAATTTACTCTTTTCATTCATAACTTTTTCTTTTATAACAAACTAGTAGGGTACTCGCGCGTTGCAGCGGCGGGTACTCTAAAATAAATGTTAACGACATTAAAAGGCAAAAGTGGTAAACCGTTCGGGCTCGAGTCCATTGGCCCGTGCCCATTCGGGCTCGAGCCCATTTGACAAGTGCCCGTTCAGGCTCGAGCCCATTTAGCCCGTTGCCCGTTCGGGGCTTGAATATTAGTATAATGTGCTTTATTATTTGTATTAGTGACATTTAATGCAGGAATTGTGTTTAAGTTGGTTGTACAATATGCTTAATAATTTGTATTTATTATGTAAAAGGTGTTTTCATAACTGCATTAATTATATTTATTGACCAGTTAATTAATTGACTACATTAAATATATTAACCACATTAATAGTGTTTTGTATTGTATTTAATGTTAGTATATGTGTTTTAATAAGTTGTACTTTTAACTTAATAACTTGTAATGATGAATTTTAAGTATTTTTATTTAAAGATTGTATTTAATGTTAGAAATTGTGTTTTAATTAGTTGTACTTTTAACTTAAAAACTTGTAATTAATTGTATTTAATGTTAGAAAATGTATTTTAATTAGTTGTACTTTTAGCTTAAGAACTTGTAATGCTAAATTTTAAGTATTTCTTATTTAGAAGGCCTAATTGCTTTATAAGATATAACAAATTATTTTGCTACACATCATTATATGGATTTTTTTAATTAAATTTGTATGATTTTAGCATATTTCTATTAACTAACAAGGAAGAAAGTGAAATTATTGTTGTTGTCTGAAATAAGTAGCGTGTGTGAGTTTGGCCTTTGAAAAATAAATCAACGGGAAACAAAATATTGGTTTTTTTTAATGGCACCATTTCATTAAAAAGAAAATTAGCAAGAAGCTAGCAATTACATATGAGATTTTAACCAATCAATCCAACTATAAAGCGTACAACCTCTAAACTTAAGCCAAGAAAAATAGTACAAACGAATATTATCAAAGATGTCACTTTTTCTCATAGAGTGAGAGTTAAAAGTAACATTATTAAGAAACTGCGAAATCCACCACAAAGAAATTGCGATGATGATAAACATACGGTGAATCTTCTCTTTAGAGACGTGCCAAGGGCTAAACCAATCTCTCCAATGGGTGTGAGATACGAATAAAGGCATGGAGGCATCACACCAAAAACGAACGAGCTTTCAAATATCTTTAGCAATGTCACACTCGAAAAAGATATGAAAGTTAGACTCCACGTTACCATTACAATATTTACTGGTATCTATGGTTCTTCTAAGTCTACTGTTAGACTAGTACTTATCCTAGTTGTCAAACAAATTTTACAAATTAAGCTAGTTATAATAAACACGTGTAACCGTCTTTTTCTGGAAAAGGTAAATGCTTCCATTAAATAACAAACCAAGATATGTAAGATGATGCCTAAATGGTTATGATCGAACATATACCCACTGTTCTAAAAGGCGCGCTAAGGCGCCGCCAAGGCGCGAGGCGTGGCCTCGGCGCCACGAAATGGACCAAGGCGTGAGGTCTAGGCGTCGTGTGAAAAGGCGTGGAATAAGGCGCGAAAGGCGTGCAAAGGCGCGCCTTTTTGGTAAGGCGTGGCGCCATTTTTAGAAGCATGTAGGGGATTTATGGATTTGGGCTTGAATTTCAAGTATTTTGGTTATTTCTTTCTTGGGCCTCGTAATTTCAAAACTTAATTCTTACTTGGGATTTGGGCTTTAGTATTTGAAATTGCTCTTATAAAATGATATAAAATTATAAATGCATAAATTTATAAATATTTTATTGCCGCCTTAAGCACGCCTTAAGAAACGCCCAAGGCTTCGCAAAGGCGCGTAAGGCTTGAAGAGTGGCTGTGCCGCCACGCCACGCCTCACGCCTTTTAGAACATTGCATATACCTCATTGCGTGACAAAATCACAAAATACGATCATGTCACTAGATACTTTGTGTCTGGAACCCAAAAACGTTACGTATTTATCCGGATGAAGGAACAACTAGTCATGAAATAGAATTGATTATCTTTTCTAACTGTTCGAATAAATCACACTAGATGCTAAAACAAATTGTTGTATGAATTTAACTTACCTATGCTAGAATGTAGAAATGGATGTAATGTGAAGGCCGTCTTTGAGGGTGTGCAAGGTAGCGACCGCTCAGGGCCTCAAAATTGTCCCATTAATAATTATATGCGTGTGTATACATATTTTTACGAAGAAAAAAGTATTTAGATCACAAAATATCTTAAATGAGTAATGTTAGAACGTTTATATAACTAATTGCATTATATCTTATAAATGGTGACACCTTTATATATAACATTCTTTCTCGAAAAGGCCTTATTATACAATTTCGTTCAGAGCCGTCAAAAATTTGGACAGCCCTAGTAACGTGTACATTACAAATATTGCAGTATAATGCTATACTATATTATTGATATAACCCAATTACGAAACCGAACTCTTTTAGAGTATGTTTTACAAGAATGTAGGGCTGAGCAAACGGACTGGATGGACCGGACCGACCGACAAAACCGACCGGACCGGACCGAACCGGACCGACCACATTCGGTCCGGTCCTCGGTCTAAGCTTTTTGGCTAATTCGGTCCTCGGTCCGGTCGGTCCGGTCCGGACCGACAAAAAACCCGAAAAAACTTGCCAAATCTTGCCTAATTGGACCGGACCGACCGAAGACCGACCGGACCGGACCGGACCGAGACCGGACCGACCACATTCGGTCCGGTCTCGGTCTATGGTTTTTCCGGTTCTCGGTCTTCGGTCCGGTCCGGTCTTGGTCGGTCCGGTCCGGTTTTTGGACCGTGATCACCCTTACTTGAATGAACCGTTTTTACTTATTTTACGAGAATAACCACTATATGTCACTCTCAACTATGTCACTATCAAGGACCACTTAAAAGCAATAGAAACTCGCCTAAGGCCTCGCTAGTACACCTCGCTTGGGACTTGTTGGACCACTTATGTAATCCGTTGGTATTTTTTTTGTTTTGTTTGTGCACCACCAATAAAAGACTTCATCACCACACCCAAATCCCAACCCCCTTTTTCTGTAAATGCCCCATTTTTAACTCTTTTGCTTTAGAACATGAATTTTTAACTCTTATAAGCAAAGCCCAAGACAAAAAGTTTCAACTCTTTGTTTAATTTGCATGGATACTTTTATGTTCCAATTAAAATCTTTGGATATATGATAACTAGTAGTATAAATATTCCGGTTGCATTGTGCAGAAAGTTTTCTTATTATATATCCAACCCATCCATAGGTTTCCCCGTTTCATCATTACTCTAAATAGAACGTTTTGCACATAAGGTTTATCAGAACCTCGCCCAGAACCTCGCCCAGACCTCGCCCAGAACCTCGCCCAGACCTCGCCCAGACCTCGCCCAGAACCTCGCCCAGACCTCGCCCAGACCTCGCCCAAGAAACTTGCCTCGCCATCGACCTCGCCCTAGTAACTTTACCTCGCTTGATTTGGACCAGACTCAACTCCACCTCGCGTTTAAACCTCGCATACAGATCGCTTAAACCCTCACCTCGCCTAAACATCGCCTACACCTCGCCCAGGTTTTAAATGTAAGGTACACCTCGCCTACACCTCGCGCTATTACATCTCTAGTAGATCTAACGGTTACAAAGTTATTTACTAGTAGATCTAACGGATAATATAAAAAAGTTCATTCTGGATAATTTTGTGAGCGAGGTTTATTCTCGATAACTAGTAACAGAAAAAGTTCATTTAAGTAATTTACTCTATTGATATTGTACTTTAGCATATACAGTACTACTGTACAGTAAGCTAGGTATCAAAGTTGATGACATACAAATAGACTCTCATAAATAAATAAAAAGATTGATTGTGTCCATATTTTTAGTTGATTGAATTGACTCATAGTACTAAATCAAATCAACACTTTGTACTATAATACACCTCGGGGTGAGTTAGCCACACCCTCTCTAAGCCACACCCTCCCTATGATTGATGCTTCTGCCGGTTGTACGGTATGCTTCACGGGTTGTACTGTTTGACCAAAATAGGTGGACCCCCCATGATACGAAGGGTGTGGTTATTGCATCCCTACACCTCGGGTCCTCGGCATGCGCTTGGGGTTTGTCTTTCATAGTTTTCAACATAGTTCTCGTGAATGTATACAATGATATGACCACTCCTTTTTATCAATTTCAAGTTGGTTTCTAGTTCTAGACTCTCTTTTGAAAAACTTGTGGGTATTTGACTAAATGCCATTTTAGTTTGTCAAAAAATATTACGATTGTTTCACTGTTTTTACTGTACTGAAATCTCTAAATGTTAAGGCCACAGAAAGTTGGTATTTGTTATTTTCTTGAGTCATAGATTTGATGTCATCTCGAGGTGCGATTGTGTTATCCAGCTAGACTGTGAAAATCAACCCGTTAACCTGACGATATGTTTGAACTTGTCTGTATTTTTTTTGCATGCTTGATCTTGTCTTGAGGAACTAGATAGCTCAACAACATTTCCTTAGAAAGCATTTAGAGATATATATTACAATTCGATAGCTCAATAAAGTTCCACATATATGGAAGAACTAGAAACGACTTTGTGCTCAAGTAACTATTTTCTAAAAGCCCAACGTACTAATTAGCAGACCTGATTATATATGGATTCAAAATTACACATCAAGCAGTCTTTGCAAAGGGCAATACAAATTTGAATAAGTAAATAGTAACATTGAGCTCATATAGTTATTTGTTTTGATCTCGACCCATTAAGTTGATTTGTCATATAAGATGTTTCTTTCATAAAATGAGAAACAAGCAACATCGTTATGTGGTTTGAGCTAGGGACCTACTAAGTGAAACAAATAAGTATTCTCCTAAGGCGAATTTTTTTGATGTTCTTGTTTCTAAATCGTTTTTTTGAAGTAGATATAGGAGTAATGTCAATTTTAGTAGGTTAGAGCGGATGAAAAACCCGAACCTTATTTCTATGTAGTTTTTTCTAGCTTCTTGCTAGTTCTAATATAATTCCGCCATTCAAAAAAAAAAAAAAAAAAAGTGAAACAAGCTACATCATTATGTGGTTTGACCTAAAAACCTACTCCAAGGGCCATTTTAGAATGGTTCGTTATCGGTACCCTAAAAAATGCAAGTAATACCCTTTTTAATTTATTATTTTTTTATATATTTTTAAAAATTTTCTTTTATTATAAAACTGTGAATAAAAAAATGGATAGTAAATATAATATTTGATAAGTCAGAGGTAGTAAAACATAAAAAAAATGGAGCATAAAATCTTAAAAAATTGTCTTGTCCTGTAAATAAAGTGGGTTAAACTGCCAAAAAAGTGCGGGACAAAAACTACAAAGTTTGACAAATAAAAAATAATAAAAGACAAAATATACGGAACAATTTTTTTTTAAAAATGTCTTGTACTGTGAATAAAGATGGCAATAAAAGGTATCACTTGTATTTATAGGATAGGGATACCAATAGTATCACCTTTTTAGAATATATTTAAGTAAAATACATCGTTCATCCCTAAACTTGTCCAAAACATCATGCTGGGTTGTACCATGTTTTTTTTTTCTTTTCTTCGTCAGTCTCTATTCCATGTTTTGTGATTATGGTGAGTCCATTTGACTGTTATTCTCAGTCAACTTTCGTTATTTTTCCCCATGTGCCTTGCACATGATGGCAAAATGGCCATTTTATCGCTTTGATTAATTATTTTGGTGGTACAATTAGTACAACTTTAGGGACGAACGATGTATTTACTTAAAAAGTTATACCATCATTACCACCACCCTATCTTTATCTCTTTTCCTGCTTCTCTCGCAAAATTTCTGCTTCTCTATTTAAAATTAACACAAACACCATTCTTTTTTTTAGAACAGCAATTTTATTCAACAAAACTAGCAAGGAGCTAGATTTACACTACTACAAGATACGGGTTTTTAAGCCAATCATTCCATTTGAATGAGGCTTTACATCTAAACAAACACCATTCTCAAATCTCATCCATCCACTCCACTAAAAAACATAAATCGATCAAATACCAATCTTCATTCTTCATCTTCCAAGATCGAAACCCACAAAAAATTTGGTTTGATCCATAGATGCACCAACCAACACACAATGCTTGATCCATTTCAACCAAACTAATCATATATTTCATTTGTCGATAAGAAAGTTACAAAACTACAATATTAGAAAACGAAAGAAATTAAAAATTTCAATCTAAATTTAGTAACTACAAACTTCATTACTGTGTATATTGAACAAAAGTTTAAACAGTCGATGATAAGTTATCCATAACCTGAACGAATATAAAAGCAAACCAAACTTGTTTTAAACAAACAATGATAAATTCTAACAGTTTGCCAAAATTTGATGAATGCCAATCCTTAGCCTGAACGAATATAATGGCAAACCCATCTGTTATTGCTTGTCTCTGTCTTGCAACGCCAAATTTGGAAAACTTAGGTAAATCTTTGAATTGTTGACTTGAAAGGTCGAGACGCAATATTGATTTCCAGATAAATTTCCATGAACAACGAATTTGGTGTCAAAAGAACATAGGATTTTATGAATAATGTCATCTGGCAAGCTGCTCAATCTATCTTCATTCACGCCTACTCTAACGTTGATGTAATCAGACTCCATTTACTCTGCTACAACTTTTCTTTTGGCAGCACCACAAATTTCAATCACTTACCAAATGACATCTGCATTTTAGAATTAAAATCCAAATCAGTTACTTGCACAACAAAGGGATACATTTTCTATATTTGTCCATCTATCAACCACCCCAAATTGCCTAGTGGTAAGACACCGAATGTCCTCACAAGAGGTCTAGGGTTCAAACCTCACTAGATAGACATTTGATGGTGGCAAAAGAAAGGGTAGGAAACGGTCACCCGGATACTCTAATTAAGCCGCGTACATCAGAGTCAAAGACTCACCCTTACCGAGTACCCTAAACAGGTAAAGCCTCGTTTATTTACCCATTGATTTCTTTTTAATTAGAAGCATATAATTTAGTACATACATGAGTGAAATTAACGTAAACTCTAACAGAACAACCAAAAGCTTTGCATACTTTTAGTTTTGGAAAATGACCGTCAATTTTCCATCTTGAAGAGGTTTTTGTCTTTATTTTTGAAAAGTCTGAAGTGCGCGCAATTAAAAATGCTGAAAACTACAAATCATACTTTTATAATCAAAGTTATAAACTTGAAAAGCCAAATTTCTATTTCACATAAAACTTTTACAGAAATAACTCGTCACTCGATTTCAACAAACAACGTTGTCTATAATAAAACCGATCACATAATCCTTTTGTTACCAAACTTTTTTTTGTCCTGTTTTAGTATTAATACTTCAAAATGATGCGCTAATTTGGTAACAAAGGGATTATGTGATCGGTTTTATTCTTGGAATACCATAGCTAAATGACGTGGTATTTGTGGTCAAATTTATAGATCTCTTTCTTCTACACACCATGAATGTGGTTGTGTAAACGAAACCCACAACCATATAAAATGAAAGTACAAATACCTAAAAGGAACAATAAATAGTTTAATTTTCAACATATATTTCTATCGCTCCTCCATTAATCTAGAAAATTAGAATAAAAAAATTGACACAACTAAAAGCATTTCAAGAACTAATATAATTCAAGATGTAAAAGATTAATACACTGATGCACTCACGCGTTATAATTGTCGAACTTTAAGTATTAATTTCAATATGGAAAAAGAGACGACTTGCAGATTCTAAATAGAAACTAAAAAAGTTAGTCAGTTAGATTCGCCTAATCAATGTTATTCCTTTTTGGTTGAATGATTAAGTCGGGAGGTGGTTTGGAAATGTAATTGTGAGGCTATGGTCTTGGTGCATTATTATATGGGTGAATATTGGAAATGTGCAGACATGGGTCGTTGCTTCTCAGTGGATGTGAGCTGTGCAGATAGTTAAATCAAGTTTCAGAACTTAGAATTGTTGTGTCTGATATTGGATAATGCTTATCAGAGATTTGTGCTTTGTTGACAGATATTGGATATAGAATGTTTTTTTTTTTTTTCTTTTTTTTTTTTTTTTTTTTTTTTTTTTTTTTTTTTTTTTTTTTTTTTTTTTTTTTTTTTTTAAAGAAAGGCAACATTTTTATAACCACACAAAGAATAAAATTACAAAACAAGACAAGAATGTCTTGTTTTGTTATGGATATGTCCATTCCTATTATAAGAGAATTGTTTTGTAAATTGTTGTTGATATTAATATAAATATTCACCCTTTGCACTAAGAAATAACAAGCCCTTGTTTGATCGGTGAAAAAAAAAATGTTATTCCTTTTGTGATTAAGAGAATGTGTTAAAACAAAAATCTTTAGAAAGATATGGATAGTAGTATTATGTTACTCGTTTAAAAAAGAGAGTAAATTGGGAGATCTTAATGATTGGCTGGTAGGTGAGGAATTAATAGATACAGATTGGATACGGTAGGCATTTTACTTATTGGGAAATTGACCCTTTCCTTGAATTTTGTTTTCTTTTCTTATTTTCTTGAAAAAGCTGGAATTTTATTATAAAAACAGCTCCAAGTAGAGCCCAGCAGAACTATCAAAAGAAACATTCAGAAAATGTCATTCAATATTATATATATACTATAAAAACCATAGACTGCGACGTCGTATTGCATGCGGGTTTCCTGCCAAAATTGGCAGGCTCCTTGAGCCCATGTCTGCTGGCCCAGTTGTTGTTTCGTTGTTGCCCCACGGTGGCCCATCAGTAGGTGAATTTAGGAACGTGCGGATGGATGGGATTTGGTAACCTTAAAACATGGAAAAAGGTGTGGCTTAATCTTGAAAATAATTTTAGTTAAGCCTAGTATAAATAAGTAAAAAACTCTAATCTTCGGGTATCATGAACTGTGAAAGTTTAATCAATTATTACAACGAATTGGGTGTACAATTGTACAAACCAAGAAACATGAACTCGAACATCACATTGTATAATGTATAGTATTATATAGTCTTATTTTCTAAAGTCTTTGAAGAAATCTTTTTATGATGATTTGCTAACAAAAGATAAAAAGTTCAAACCGAACAGTTGCCTTGTAAAGGCAAACATAGTATCATTCGTACATATACTCGATTTTATACCCAACTTGACCATTGCTTACTGTAATTCCGTACTGTGCCCCTTCACGCACACGTATTGCCAATTTGCCAGCGCGCACACACACACAACTACACAAGTACTAAAGCGTGTTGATGTAATTGGAAATAAACCAAAACACAAAGTTAGTCCCTTGATTTTTATTATGAGTTTTTTTGGACCTTTATTTTAAGTTTATTATTATGATACTTTGTATTACGTAGCATTTTTGCTACATAAGTCTGAATCAAATGACCCATTGTAGGGTATTACCTCAATAAATCCAGTTTTGTGTTTGTAAATGGATGAAATTATATCACTCATGAACAGTTGAAAACAACCAAAACTTAAATGATAGAATTGGATGAAGTATGAGTAAGTGATGGAATCATGGAATGAGTTTCTTTGCAATAATATCATTAGTGTCTCATTGGCTTATGCATATTTGGTGGTTCTTTAAGATACTCTCTAGATGGTCCTCGTATTAGTAGTTCAATATTTAGGGAATGCAACTTAATGACGGAGGTCATGAGTTCAAATCCTAACCCCGTGTCCTTAAGTCATTTTATCAGGTGATTCACCTCTAACATATTGGCCGTTGAACCGGTCGGTTATTGGGTAAGTTACCCATTTTATCTTACTCTCTAGATGATGCATTATATTTTAATTAAATGTATACCTCCAAGTGTTTGCAACTACAAGCTTATATAGCAACTCATGAAACCGCACATGATATATAACTAGATGTTCATATATTAAACACCAATATATCGTTGTTTAGAGACATACATTTAATTAATATAAGTAACCAATAAATATTGTTTTAAGCATTAAATTTTCGTTTTGATAGCAAAATGTCGAAGAAAGGTCAAATAACAAATTTAACAAAACTGAAGGGGTTGAAAAGGATAAATTTTTAAATGGTGAAAACGTACTCGTTAGACAACAAAAGGGTTTCTCAACACCGTAGCGGGATTCTCGGCCTCTCCTCAAACACTTCCCTTTTCCGTAGGTTTACATGTATTCCTATTTAAATATTTTCTTTTCTAAGTACTTTTCATAAGTCTAAAACTATGTGCAATTAGGGGTGGTAATTTCTGATTCGACGCAAAATTCGATCTGAAATCGACACGAAAATTAACAAGTTCAGGTTGAGTTTAAATAGATTTCGGGTCGGGTTTGAATCGACCAATCTACCCCGTTTATTAAATATGTTAGGTTCGGGTTGGGAATAAATTAAGCGGGTCGACCCGCCAACCCGTTTTAAGATTTTTTTTCTTAAATTAAAAATTATTTATATTTTATCATACGGGTTAAATGGGTTAAACAGATCGACCGGCAAACCCATTTAACCTGTTTACTCGTGTAATGTGCCAACCCGAAATCCATTTAGCCTAAACGTATTTAAGCCGCCAACCCCAAGTATATATACAGATTAAATGAGTCATGTTTGGGTTATGTGTAAACAAGTTAGGGTTGATATAATTGACTCGATGATTTAATGAGTCAAGTTTGGGCTGGGGTTCTCTGACCGCCAACCTGTCAACCCGAACCTGACCCAAATTTCCAAACCTATATGCAGTGGTGTTGATGAGACACCTTTCACTCCCATCCTCATGAGCCACCATTGTTACACCCTTCCGACTCATGCGTGAGACTAGAAAAAAAAAAACAGATGAATGGTGATGCAACTACCATTCGGACAATGTGTAAAAAGTGGGCCTCCAACTATCTATATTATTATTTATTTGATTTATAAGTGCTTGTGTATTTTATGAAAGGGAAGTGATTGGCACACTCAAATTATTGATTGGGACACTCACAGTACAAGCGAATAAAGCACAGTGTGAGTTTTGTACAACTAACTGAAGCATTAAAAAGAGTGTCCCAATAACTTTTAGGAGTGTTTGTGTAAAGTGAGCATTTAAATGAATTGTGAGGGGAGTGGTGACTATTGCACCTGAAAGGTAAGTAAAGGTAATGTGATGTTGAAGTGAAAGGTGAGAGAGTGGTATTTAAAGGGTGACCATTACACGTAGTCTTGTGTGTGTATGAGAACAAGCTTGTTAGATCTTTTAAAAACTTGACCTTTGAGAATAAATTAACTTAGACGTTATTTGCTTGGCACAAAAGTTTATTAAAGTATCAATGATAAACATGCAAACAAATAAAATATATCTGAGTTGAATTGGATGTATTTCTATTTCATAAAAGTTTGAAACGTGTTATATAATAATTTTTCCGTCTTAAATTTATTGTTCACATTTTTTAGGTCCCAAAGTAATTGTCATTTTTTAAAAATAGATAGAAAATTTAGATCAAGTTTATCATATTATTCTCATTTGAGGTTATTATTACAAATTTTAAAGAAGTTATAAATTAATGAGTTAAAGATAAAACTGTCATTCTGCATAAAATAAGAAAAAGAAAGCTATATTGATAATATTTTTCATAAATTATGTGTTTTTTGCCGGTAATTAATCTTTTAAGACGTAGGTAGTATAATTGTACACCCTAAATGTCTCTACAAAACTTCAGTTTTCTGCTTATAATAACCACTTAAGGGTGGTCTAGTGGCAAAAGGGCTTGTGACTATCATTTTAAAATGTGTGAGGTCTCAAGTTCAATTCCTGCTAGGTGCAAACAACCTTAAGTGGCCACGCCAACCTCCTGAAAAGGGAGGGATTTACCTGGTTTGAGTCTGTGTGGCGGTGGGTTCAAACCCTGTAGATTAGTCGGCTAAAAGGTTGGAAATTACGGTTTAAAAAAAAAAAAAAAAAAAAAAAAAAAAAAAAAAGTTTTCTGCTTATAATATAAGTGCCGGCTTCATCTAATTTGACACACCTTAAATATAGATTTATTTAATTACATTCGTACCTTCTTAATTATTTTATATTTACATTTCATCTAGCTAACATGTAAAATCTATACGAATTACAAGACAAACAAAAAAGAAAACCGCAAAGCCATCCGTGTTTTGCTCATTTTGGTGTTTAGCTCAATTTTATACACGTTAACAACAGTTCTTCTCAGTTTGATGTTTAGCTCGACTTATTTTGATTTATGCTTGATATTAAAGAATTTTAACTGTTTTGCTATTAATCGTCATAAAAGAAAATAAAACAAAAAATGCCTAGGTTAATTGTACACTTTTAAACTGCTTGTTTTTTATACGTACTGGTGCTTTTGTTCTAATGATTAACTTACTGTTTATAGTTTTTATTGTATGAAGTGTAACTTTTGATAACGCTTTTGATAGATTCGGTTATCTAGTGTTAAGTAAATACCCACATTTCTATTAATTATTTGGCATGGGCTATATTTTTAAAATTCTTTTGGCACTTAGTAGAGATACCCATATCTTGCTAACATTAAGTCTAATACACGTAATCGGTTGTTTAAATGACAGTCTGAATCCTAACTAAGCAATTTAACGTTAGGATGTCCTATCCTATGTTGAATTCGTATTCCTAATATATTTTCTACCCTTTTCATTGTCTCCATTGTAAAGCATCTGTAGCGTTGTTTTATTTCATGAAATGCATCCTGAACGCTTTGGTCAAGAATCAAGATATGTGTAGTGCTGATTAAACAGTAATTTAATCAGAATAAAAGTAAATAAAAAATAACTATTAGTTTGCAATATTTCATTGAAATCAATATTTAAGCTTCGCGAAATTAATACAAAAAATCAATATTAAATCTGACGAGTATTGCTCAAGAAAGTGGTTTGCTGTATTTTAAATAAGTATCATATTTCTGCATTGAAAGCGCCACAAATAAAATGGTAACTTTGCATGGTTTACACTTCACATTGTTCAAACATTTATATATTTTGTTTACAAATTAAGGCTTTGGTAAGCACATTTCATCATGTAACAAACATAAATAGTTCATTACTGAAAAATTAGTGAGATACTTCTTTCGACACCACGGGTTATGTACTACCACCACACACTCGAAGTCTCGAACAAATAAAACTCCAAAAAAATATATATAAAAATCTCTAGTTATGCAAGGAATTATAACATGAGACTCTAACCAAGTTGGTCACATGGTACAACTATTGTTGTTGTTAATATTCTATGGTCACTTCTGCTATTCCATCAAAACTGGGGCCCATTCTTGCATGAAAACTCATGTCTCTCTTTGACATCTTTCATAATATCCCATCATATTTAACTCTTGATTTAGATACATCCACTGTATGCTATTGTGTGTGTGTTTTAGCTAGAGATCTTCCACAGAATATATCAAGAGTGAAATAATATATATTCAATCCACATTCCACAAGCTAAGTGTCACTACATCCTGTTTGTGTCATTGTGTGTGTTTCTTTGTTGATCTTTTGGATCTTCTAGTTTCTTGCTACTTATGTGGTAATCATCAGCGATGTTACATTTCGGCAAAAAGCGGAGATCATCCACAATGGTATTGCTTTTCATCTTCTTTTGGTTGCTCCAAATATGTGTTTTGAACAATGAGTGTTGCAGTGTAAGAGCTATAAGGATACTATCATCATCAAGTAAAGAGTTGAACGAGATTAAAAGAGCAAATCTTTTTAAAAAGTTCTTCAATGGTGATCAATATCGGCAAAAGATGAACACTACGAGTGTTTCTAAGGGCAAAGGCTTCCAAGAAAACAAAAGAATGATACCCAGTTGTCCTGATGCTCTTCATAATTAGGAAAAAAGGTTAATCGAGTAGTATAGTTATTTCTTTTAACTTTTCCTTTCGAGTTTAATTTGGTAATCTACGTTATACGCAACAAGGTTGCCACATTTATGATTTATCTGGCTACTAGTTGTAACCAAAAAATTATGTTACCGAGAGCGTGACAACCTTGTTGCTATAAGTTTAAAGTATATCTTACTCGAAAAATAAGTTAAGAGTAAAAACAACCCAACATATATTTTGTTTCGTTTAGCCTTTTCTTTTGGTTTTGAAGTTTGTTTATTATGCAAAATAGCCACGTTTTTTCTACTTATAAATGATACTATTTGGTAATATTATGTACAAAACCGTGGATATTTTGGAATTAGCTTGGGCAAAAATGCTTGGTTTTTTGGTGGTAGATGAAGAAATTTAAAGTTAGGCATCATGATGTATACATATAGTATCTGAAAGTTAATATTGAAATACAGTTCAACTCTTGTGACTTCTTTGTTTAGCTTTGGATATAATCATTGTAATGTACTTATTTCTATGTTTTGGTTATTCGTGGATAAAGTGTCACAAGGACATATCAACTTAAAGGGCTAACATTCAAGTGTGGTTGTTTCGTCTCAATTATTACTTTCCGTAACACATTTTTAAATTAGCTAAACCTGTCTTTTAAAAAGTAAATATTTGTCTGGTATAATAAAGTACGTTTTGTATAAAATATGTAGATGGCATAGTATGTTAGACCTTTTGTTTTTGTAAGGTGGTCCATTGGAATTTGACATGATCTACAAACATACCATCTGAATAAATTCAATCATGGCTCATAAACATCATTCTTGCCAGATTCCTTACTAAAGCAACAAGAAAGGTTTTACTAAAGCAACAAGAAAGGTTTTAGTAATTTCTTAGCCAGAGTCAGTTCATTGTTGATGCTTTCATGATGAACTTCTATGTAGATGGTAAAAAGAATGTGATCACAAATCTCAAACTATGTAATACGGAGTATTATCGATTCATAGATGAATAGAAATATGGAATATATTATGTATTTATGTTGATGGAGGTCACCTCATCCTTCATCTTAATTAATGTTGAAAAAGAATGCAATATTTTGGTTTATCTTTAATCTTATTATGTTTATGATGGCATATGGATTATCCTAAACCAGACAATATTTTAGGTATTTAGACTTTACAATGTGTGTTAAGATCACTTTTGAATCTTTAATGGAGATACAAACAATGTGTGATAGACTTTCACATAAGTAAACATATCTATAAACTGATCTCTCTTAAGAGAGCTCGGGGCAGCTGTTGGCCCATCATATGCACCAGAAACGGACGAACGGCACGCCATGCTGCACCGTTCGTCCCGTTGTTCGTCCGTCGTAGGGCATTTAGCCGTTCAAACCACATACGACGTTTGCCATTTTTTTTTTTCAATTTTTAAACGTTTGATAATGGTAAAAAGCAAAGGCACAAAATAAATTAAACCTTCATTTTTACTTATAAATACCCACTTTTAACATCTTTTTTCAAATATTCCTACCAAATCACAATTTATATACACTTTCACTTACATTTTAATCCACTCTTCCATAATTCATATACTTTTAGTTTCTATGGATCTTTTTGACACCGAAACTCGAGCCGAAGAATTAAAACATGACAAGGTCTAGCCTTTGATGACAATGAAGCCATTAGTTCACACACTCGGACGTATATACCCCGAGAATATTAAGCCGCCGAACATCTACTGGAAGATTATTTTGGGGATGCTCCAAGATACCGCGACAGGAATTTTAGGGATTCCGATAAATCGAACTATTTTTACAAATATTCGAATGTATAATTAACTATGACGTTGAACCTATTACCGTGCACTTTATGCCCATGGTAAAATGAATTTCCACCCTATAATGAAATGAACGACTGCTATACGCCAATTGGCGTACAGGACAACACCCGATGCTTTCAATGAATATTTACAAATTGGTGAATGTTGTAGTCACGAAAGGTTAGACAATTTTACCAAATGTATATGGGATTTATACTCGGAGGAGTATTTAAAACCCTCCCCCAATGATATTATGCGGCTATATGAAAAACACGAAAACTATTATGGGTTCCTTGTATGCTTGATAGTATAGATTTTATGCATTGGGAATGGAGGAATTGTCCAAATGCTTACAAAGCACAATTCCAATTAGGGGATCACAAACATCAAACAATAATGCTTGAGTAGTTGATGTGAGGGATGCGAACCTCTCAAAGGAAGTCTTACAATCCTCTAGGCAGTGTATGTAACCGTTGTAGTGTAGTATAGGTAAGTCTGAGGGATTGAACGTTCTCTAGGGGAATAGTCTCGCAATAGTTGTGGAAAGGTCGAAGTGTATGTCGAGATAGGTCTAGAGGTGAGGGATGATTTTTTTTTTGTATTTTTATATTATATGAAAGCAGGTAAAAATCTCGGGTTTTGAAAGAGTGGACGGAATTAGTTGCTAGTCAATTAACCCAAAAACTAATTATAAAACTAAAATAAACTAAATAAACAAGAAAAAATAAATTAGTGGTAACTCTTATGATAGGAAATGTAGTGTTTATTTAGACATCTTTACTCCATAGTTATCTCCTACTGATTTGTCAAATTGTCACTTCCTTGTTTTAATTGAAGCGTTGTATTCTTTAATATTGGTTGCAGGGAGGTGCAAAAGTCCCCAACTCTATGAAAATTAGTCTCCCCTAAAACCCTTAAACTCTATTAAGTTTTCTAGGATCTACAAGCCGCAATTTACGCATTAAATATAACGAGGAAAACCAATAGTGCACTCTATGGTTGCGTTTTATAAGACATTCAAGCTAATACATATAAGAACTTAGTCAGTTTTCTTATTCTAATGCGAGGTAATCAATTAAACAAAAGACGACAAATCAACATTCAATAACTAGGTTTCATTAGATCTAAGCAAACGGTTATAAACTTAAGCTATCATGTTAAAGTAAAAAGAAGATAAACACATAATCAAACAACACATAGACATCAAACAGGTAGTTCCAAAATCCACAATCTCTTGTCACTAATTGCTTTCAATTCCATTAATCCAAATTCATAAATCATCAAGAGTCTTCAAGCCATAAATGCATCGAGTTAATGCGCATGAACTATAATAAAATGCCTTATAATCCGAATAAAATGTAATATCTAGACATATAATGACGCATTAACTTGGCCTTCAATACATCATAACAGACATGTGCTAATGTGTATATAATGAAATTTCTCCACCAAACTTGATCAACACTAATACTTTGGTGAATTGAACACACTAACACATAACTAATCAAACTATACAACATAACGGCTGATCTATAATTACTATTAACAAATAAATAAACATTCTTCATATTATTTTCGATTTTTTTTGCAAACAGGACAATAATAATAATAAAATATAGCAATACAAAGGCATATAGGTCAATAATCCTCATAAATGATCCGCAACTTCCATTAATCAGTCCAAGAGCAACTAGTAACCCACTATCATGGAATTAAAAGAACTACAAGGTGGCTAGGTGTTAGGTGTAACAAAACAAACATTTAACTTATTTTAAGTAAACCGAAATCTCCTATTCAGAAGTCATCTTTCGGTCTTTCTAGAATACTTAAAGGAAACAGTTAACATGGGTGTAAAAAAATAGATTTGGTCAACAGGTTTCTTAATGTATCTTACACTTAAAATGAGAGTAACTAATAAGATTTCACAGGAGATTTGACTAATCAGTGTGAAAAGTCAATATACAAAATATATAAGATAAATGTATGGGCTTATTTGGTTTAAATCCTAAAATTTCTTCTTCTATCCTAACTAAACCGATTACACCAAGTTACCCCAGTGCAATGCTCATTTTAGAGGTCACGATATGCAAAAATGGACAAATTCTAAAGTATACTACAAGCCACGGGCACAAACTCAACTGATTCTAAGTAAACCAGAAGATCCTATTCAGAAGTTATCTTTTCGGTCTTCCTGGAATACTAAATAATCATGTATATAAAGGCTAGAAATCCTCTGGAATAATAAGGGTTATTCGCACTCGGTTACGCGCTTATATAGTTTGAGTCAAAAATTTAAAATTATGACCCAAATTTCATAATTTCGACTCTATTCTTAAGTTCGAGTCTTCTTCTCTTTCTTACTTGATATTCTAGGTGTCTTATGTATGAAATACTTAAATACTCTCATTAATTTGTAAAGTCTTGCTCCGGGTGCGGAGAAGCAGGTGTAAAGTCTTATCCGGGGGCGTATAAGCAAGTGAAAAGTCTTGTCCGGGTGCAGATAAGCAAGAGTGTAAAAGTCTTGTAGCGGGTGCGGTCAAACCTTGTAGAAGTCTTGTAATAGGTGTGAGAGTTCGTGAGGTCCTTGTGGATGGTTCCAGGTTGGGGTGGAAACAAGCCGAGCCGAGCCCGAGCCTGCCAGAGCTCAAGCTCGGCTCGTTTATATTTTAAAAAGCTCGAGCTCGAGCTCGGCTCGGTTCGAGCCTTAAGATTTGAGCTCGAGCTCGGCTCGTGTTATGAAATATAAAGCTCGAGCTCGGCTCGGGCTCGGCTCGTTTATGATGCGCTTATATAAAGCTCGAGCTCGACTCGTGTTTGAGCTTGTTAACGACCTTGTTAATTAATTTAGATACTATATATGCATAAGAAAAAAATGATTCTAATATTTAAAGATATATACCAGTTGGTAGTCAAATCCATATAAAAACCGACAAACTAAGTTACCTGTGGAATGGATATGAGAAGCGAAACTGGTAGAGGAAAGAGAAGAGAGGTGGCCGATGGGTAGAGGAAAATGAAAAGACAATATTGGCTTAAACTTATTTTAATAAGTTCTAATTTGGTTCTAAAATATTACGTAGGATATGATATTTAATTTTTATTTTTTGGAATTCTCACTCTAAACTACGTACATATACGTTTATATGTGTTATATATGCATATATACGCAAAATACACTAGAGCTCGTTTAGGCTCGCGAGCCTAGTCGAGCTCGGTATATAAAGCTCGGGTTCGGGCTCGTTTATTAAATGAGCTTTTAATGAGGCTCGGGCTAGGGCTCGAGCTCGTTTAGGCTCGGCTCGTTTGATATTTTTACCGATCCGATCTCGAGCTTTTTATGAGTGGCTCGGCTCGTTTCCACCCCTAGTTCCAGGTGCGGAACTCCGTTAGGTGCTAGCTCGGGTCAAGGTGTAGATCGGTGAGAGCTACAGTGTACATTTTATCTGCCACAAGGATTTGGATGTGTCGCGGTTCGTAATTAGATGTACGGATGAATAATATATAAGTCGGTAAGAACGCATTCAAACCCCCCCCCNTGTGCTCCAGCCGCAGTTTGAGTTCATAGCTCTGGGGTCCAAAATTCAAGGGGGAGGTAGAACATAATATATAAAATTTTCGTTTTTATGCTTTTTTAGTGTTTTTATAATTTTTGTTTTAATTGATTATGCAGTTTAACTGGGAAAATGATTGTTGTTTACCCAACATAGTGGCGAGACATGGGGATGGTAAGCAGAAAAGATGGCTGGTGGTTATTGTTATGAAACTAAGTGTTTTCTAAGCTATTTATGTCTTTTGGGTTTGATGGTTGATTGCTTTTTTATATGCTTAGCCATCAAGTGTTTCAAGATGGACAAGTTTCAAGGGTTTAGCAGACCAGGTGGGGGCGGGTGAATTTCAGGAGCCAAAACTTATTGGTGGTTGTTGCCGACCACACCTTTCAACTGTTCGTGTCTTTCAAAGGTGTTGAAGCATAGTTTCTTAAGCGTAACATATGGAGCAAAACAATTGGCTTAGGCTATCAGTTTTATGTACATTGATAATCATGTAGCATTTGGAGAACGGATAGTCGTACATATCTTGTCTACTTGTAGTTTTTTTAAATGATAAAATTAAAGTATGAGTATTGATGTTTCTTATAGATAAGTTTGAAGTACATGCCCCTTAAAAGTTGGGGAAAAAAAAAAGTCAAATGAACCTTGGGGTTGGAGGGCCACATGGGTTTATTTTTTTTTTTTTGAACTTGAACACGGTGGTTTTGTTGGACTCATAATTTCGTATACAGGTAATTTGATACTCCTCTTTTTAACTATTAAACAAAATGTCAATATGTGACAAGGTATCTAATTTAAAGTGGTACTCAATCACATCTTCTCGTGTCAATCAATTCTTGTTCATATGTCAGCCATGTTCCCTTAATAAATGGATCAATGCATGGATTTGTAATTCTTACGGAACTGAACACTTATTTTTTCTGCTTTTAATATCTTTCGCCCAATCAAAACCATTAAAACTAAACAGCAGTTGCCCACCGACTACCTTTTTGTGTGGCCGGGCGCTCCTTCCCACAACTCTCTAACATATGATACTTCATTCTCACCTCCCTCAAACTCTCTGATGGGGGTGCTTCTTGTTTGATCATCTTTCGAGTTACTCTTGTAAGAATGTAAGTGTTGTTGGGTCATGGTTATGAGGGACGATTTTTTTCTGGCCCTTGGATAATGTGTTGATTATAGTAAGTGGTCAATGGGTTCATTCCCGATCTTTATTGTTGTTGGCAATGGGAGGGGGGGGCGAGCTTGAATGCGTTCTTACGAGCTTATTATTATTCAATCCGTACATCTATACGAGCCGCCGACACATCCAAGATTCCTGTGTGGCAGATAAAATTTACACTGGTAGCGCTTCACCGGATCGGTACACCTGTGGACCCGAGCTAGCACCTACGGGAGTTGCCGCACTGGAACTAGGGGGTGGAAACGAGCGAGCCCACTCATAAAACAAGCTCGAGAAATTCGCGATCGGTAAAATATCTCAAAACGGAGCCGAGCGTAAACGAGCTCGGAGCCCCTAGCCCGAGCCTTCATTTAAAGAGCTCTTTAATAAACGAGCCGAACCCGAGCTTGTATATACCGAGCTCGACTAGCTCGCGAGCAGCTAAACGGAGCTCTAGTGGTATTTTGTGATATGATGCCATATAATAACACATGATTAAACGTATATGGTACGGTTGTTTAGAGTGCTCGGCTCGGTTTCCACCCCTAGTTCCAGGTTTGCGGAACTTCGGTTAGTTCTAGCTCGGGTCAAGGTGTGGATCGGTGAGAGCGTACCAGGTGTACATTTTAAATCTGCACAAGGATTTGGAATGTGTCGCGGGTTCGTAATTAGGATGTACGGATAGATAAGTATATAGTCGGTTAAGAACGCATTCAAACCGCCCCCCCCCCACCTCCCATTGCTCTACAAAAATAAAGATCGGAATGAACCCATGACACTTACTATAATCAACACATTATCCAAGGCCAAAAAAATCGTCCTCAATACCATGACCCAACAACGACCCTTACATTCTTACAAGAAAGTAACTCGAATATGATGCAAACAAAAGACCCATAGAGAGTTGAGGGAGGTGAGAAGAAGTATATATGTTAGAGAGTTGTGGGAAGGAGGCCCCCCGGCCACCAAAAAGGTAGTCGGTGGCAACTGCTGTTTAGTTTTATGGTTTTGATGGGGCGAAAGATATTAAAGAGAAAAATAAGTGTTCATTCCGTAAGAATTACAAATCCATGCATTGATCCATTTATTAAGGGAACATGGTGGCATATGAACAAGAATTGATTGACACGAGAAGATTGATTGAGACACTTAAAAATATTAGATACTTGTACATTATTGACATTTTGTTTTAATAGTTAAAAAGAGTATTCAAATTACCTGTATACGAAATTATGAGTCAACAAACCACGTGTTCAAGGTTCAAAAGAAAAAAATAAACCATGTGGCCTCCAACCAAGTTCATTTGACTTTTTTTTTCAACTTTTTAAAGCATGACTTCAAATTATCTATAAGAACATCAATATCATATTTTAATTTTATCATTTAAAAAACTAAAAGAACAAGATATTACGACTTCCCGTTTCTTCAATGGCTACATGATTACAATGTATCATAACTATAGCCTAAAGCAATTGTTTTGCTCATATGTTAGCTTAAGAACTATGCTTCAACACCTTTGAAAGACCACGAACAGTTGAAGGTGTGGTTCGGCAACAACCACCAATAAGTTTGGCTCCTGAATCACGCCATCTGGTCGCTAAAACCTTGAACTTGTCATCATTGAAACACTTGGATGGCTACATATAAAAAGCAATCACCATCAAACAAAGACATAAATAGCTTAGAAAACACTTAGTTTTTCATAACAAATAACTCACCAGCCATCTTTTCTGGATACCATCCCATGTCTCGCCACTATTTGGGTAAACAACAATCACTTTTCCAGTTAACTGCATAATCATTAAACAAAATTAATAAAAAACACTAAAAATGCATAAAACGAAAATTTTATATTTAGTTATGTTCTACCTCCTTGAATTTTTGGACAAGACTATGAACAAACTGCGGTGGAGCACAATTTATCCCGACACCCTCGATTCTTTTGCTCTTGTTAAGTACTTTAAGACAATCATCAAAGCTCTCTCCTGAAGGAGCGTTTACACCATCTACCGAGCTAAAACAAATCCATGATGGGATTTGAACATTTTCTTCTTCAAGTAATTCGGCTATAGCCTGTTTAGAGCAAGAACTTAACTTAGGATAAAAAAAAAAAAAAAAAAAAAAAAAAAAAAAAAAAAAAAAAAAAAAAAGATAATAAGTTTTTAAGATTTTTAAGAGCAATTAAAAAAAGTGATTACTTGAGCTTCTAGCTTATTTGGAATGGTCTCGAAAGCAAGGATATCAGGACCAGCTTCAACAAGAACTTGCAATCGACGTCTATGAAAGTCCTTAAGCTTTTCCAAGTCGACATTGTCCCCATAACACCCACTGAAAGCGTAAAATGGAAAGACCAAATTAAGTTGTAGTCACGTCTAGCCCAAAACTGCTCAATAAACAATTAAAAAAATAGTGCATGGCCTGCCAATTTAGAGTTACATATGGGACTCTTTTTCTAACATGTAAGACAGGTTGTTACAAATTAATTACCTGTATTCTGAGCCATCAGCAAGATACGCACCATAGCTTCCAATGGAGGCCGCAACTAGAGCTCGGTTATACGAATGATCACCAATCTTTTCCACTGTTTTCCAAAAAACATCACGAGCGTCCCTTGCTAACTTGACACTCTTCTCTAGTAGCTTTTCGCCTTGTTCAAGGGACAGTCCCCTTGATATGAATCCAGGAAGTGTAGCCTAAAATCCACCACAATCACAGTCAGTTTCATTTTAAAAGGCACATTTTTTATATCAATTGTTGGTAATTTAGCAACGACTAAGCAATTTCGTTGCATTCTCAAATTTACTAGTCTACACACGATCGGATTCACTGTCCGTTAGTGCATTAGGGTAGACCTTAGGTAATCGAGACACAATAAATTTAAGACCTGGTCAGTTAACTACTAGTAACAAGTATATAAAAAAAGGTTATATGGTTGGACGTCCTTAGCTAACCTGATATGAAGACGTTACAATTATATCCGCACCGGCTTCCAAATACTCCAAATGAACCTACATTTTATATTTCTATCAATACGTAGATTTCAAAACTGAAATGAATTTATAAACCCTATATATATAAAACCGATCAATATAACAATAAAAATTAAAAATATGGTCTACCTTAGATATAAGATGAGGACTATTAATCAAACAAAGTGCACTCCATAGAGGATCATTAATATCAGCACCATGAATCTCAAGTTGTGTAGCAAAACCTCCATCAATAATCGCGCAACCACCGGCTTTTTCGATATAGTTTTCCAACATGCCAACCCTTTGTTCCTCATTTTTAGCCTCAAATAGGACACCCATAATTTTGTTTTTTGGTTTAACGCGTTCGAATTGGAATGATGAAGCTTAGGATATATTTATATTAGGTATGAGGAAAATGGTGTCTTAGAAGACAAGCAAACAGGCTGTATGTTTTTATGTTTTGTAAAGGTTGAAGCACGCCATGTCCAGGTTGATATGAGGTGGTATTTAAAGGCGTTGATGGCGGAAAAAGTTAGGAAATAGGCAAAGGGTGAATGGGGACGCGTATGTATATTAGATTCTTACTTGACTTCCACTTTGTACGATTTTTTATTCTTAATTCCTAATCCTTACCTAGACTAGGATTATGCACCGCTACAAAGTCGCACTAGAACCTTAAATTATAAATGAATGCATTTAACGTGTAATTAATACAGTTAATTTTTTTTTTTTTTTTTTTTTTTTTTTTATAAATGCATTTAGTGAACTTTAAATATTAAAATTTACTATAATTAAATATCATTTTTAATTTAATACATTCAAACTTTTGATATATTTACATTTTAAAAAGTGCTCAGTGGTCACCTGTTAGCAAATCCCATATATTATTATAGTATGATCTGTTTAGTGTTGTATCGGTAGTTCGGTACAAAATGATTATTGTGGCTAATAATCATTTCTGATTATGTATTTAATGATTTGATTTATTGATTTGAAACAAAATGATTTGTGAGAATTTGAAGAGAAAATAAATAATACACTTGTCAAATGATTTATGGATTAACCAGGTATTTAAGCTTATGTTTTAAGTCTAAATAACATTGGTCCTCAGGTAATATGTTTGACAACTAGCTGAAGTTGTGCGAGAGTAAAGGCCGAAACTTTTTTATTTATACATGTTTAGTAAAATATTTGCTGCTAGAATAATTTTTAATCGTAAAATATCCAAGATTGACACACATATTAATTCATAAGCTGTTAGGACGTACAAACTTATTTTATAAACTCTATTTCTTTAAATTCTCGTAAGCTTTGCGCCAAATATACCATTGCATTACAAAAGTAGAAGAAACATTTGTTTTGACTTTTGATCATGAACTTTCCCTCAATTTAGAGCTTTAATTTTTGTGGGAAAAAATACCGTATGATATAATGTGAAATTAATGACTAACTTTCTATTAATTAGCTAATTAATATAGAATAGCTTAATTCATAATTTTATTATCTTATTTGTAGTTACAAATATATAGCAGCTTTGTTTAAAAAAGAAAATTATAGAGCAACAGTTTATTTAACAAAAAGTGTTGGATGAAATTTATGTCAACTTTCCCACCAACTATTTTCTTGGTCGCAACTCCCATGGACTTAATTTATACACTTTCGGTATTCGACACTACACGTTTAGCATTTGACAAAATATACTTCTAGGGTCATAGCTTCAGATGTGTTCCCCCAATACCCATACATTAAGAAGAGAAAAATTAATGTAAGTTAAAAGTTATATTATATTCAATTGATAACTAAAATTATATCAAGACAAAAATACACCGTTGGTCCCTAAACTTTCCATAAAACATCGTCATGCATCCTAAGTTTGGAAAATCGTCGTGCTGCGTCCAAAACTCAAGGCTTTGAGGCCTATTGCGTCCTTTGACCTGGAATTCTAAGGTCAACGTTCTTTTTTGGTTATATCATCAAGGGTATAATAGACCACACACATTTTCAACCATATCTAAGTTAAATCTAACACAAACTCCTTTAACATAATCATTTTGTGCCTTAGTTGTTTCCCTACAGTTACTAAGCATGGATCTTGATGGAAATTGACTATATTAATGTGTTATTTCATCAAATGGTGTATTGTTAAGATCTCGTTAAGTAAGAAGTTACTAAATTATATCGTGGCTAAAATACACCGTTGGTCCCTACGTTTTGAGCTAGCAAGCGTTTCACCTAAAGTTCTTGTATCTGCTGTCTCAACATGACTAAAATACACCTTTGGTCCCTAAATGCTTGTAAATGTGTTCATATTTCCAACAAATAATGGGGAACCGAAGAGTCCAAAATACTTCACAAATTTAATACAGACTCTTCGTTTTCCCCATTATTTATGTATATATTGGTTACTTCCACATGTTGCTGTATACCAATCTTATATCATCAACCTCAAATACATCAATCACATTCACTTGAATTCATGTTGTCCGGAAACAAAAGACCAAGAGATGTAGATGCTATCGAAGACAAGGAATTGAGCAAAAGACCAACTACTGAAGCAAATGTGGCAGCAGAAAACCCTGTGTCTAACCAACAACAGTCGCCCAAAGTTGAAGGTGATGAAAGCTGCTACTATCAACTAGAAGCTGCGTTGGAACAGGAGGAAGATGAAAAGGAGAAGGAAGAAGCAAAGGAGCAGGGAGAAGGAAAGGAGGAGGCAGAAGGAAGCCAAGCTGAAGTGAAACAAGGAAGGCGTTCTGCAGTGGCAGAGGAGCATTGCAAAGAGAAGGCTGCAATTAGGAAATTAGAAAAAAAATGGATAAAAAAAAATGATGAAATTGAAGAAGATGAATGTTTAGAAACATTCAGTTATGACGATGTACATTTGATATAACTAAAAATGAACGTTAACCTTAGAATTCCAGGTCAAAGGACGCAATTGGCCTCAAAACCTTGAGTTTTGGACGCACCACGACGATTTTCCAAACTTAGGGTGCATGGCGATGTTTTGTGAAAAGTTTAGGGACCAACAGTGTATTTTTGTCTTATATTAATCCTTTGTATATAACTTCAAACAATGACAAACTATATTATGTAAAAGTAGATAATAAAGAATATACACATGACATTTTTTGATAGATTATATTAATTTTCATGGGTAAAAGCCATAAATGATTAACCTACTTACAAATTTGACTCATTCTACATAATGTACTTTTTTTATTGTCAAAATTTCTAATTAATTTGTTTTTTGTTTCATTATGCATAACATTTTTGTTTTATCTGGTTATATGCTATGCGTAATGAAACAAAAAATGAACTTAATTAGGCATTTTGACAATAAAAAAATACATTATATATAATGAGTCAAGTTTGTAAGTATGTTAAAAATTTATGACTTTTACCCTTGTTTTCTTAACTTTGTTGATGATCAAAATTTTATAGGATGAACTTTGATTCTACTAGATGGACATCATGATGTTCAATAGTTCTCTTTGCTGAACATAATTTTTATGTGAAGAGCTTTGCAACTACTATGATGAATGTTCATCAATTAGATCACATAAAGGACCCTATTATGCCATTTGTAAAACCAGAAGCTACACTTCTTCCCGTTACCAATATTAAAGTACACAAAACTCCTAATCTTGTTCCTTAGGCCAAGAATCCGTTTCCAAACCCAAGAAGAGTTAGAATGAATCATGACATCCTAAATGCCTCTACCTTTTAACCAGTGGACTTTAACCCATTTCATCCAAATAGACTCCTTATAAAAAACAAAATTCCATAAATGCTTGGCCATGAGAGCCTTATTCCATAAATGAAGAGGTTTAATACCAAGGCACTCAAACATTTTTGCAAGCACACAACTTTCCAAGCTACACTACATTTCCCCCTATTACTACCCTCAGTATTCCATAAAAACCCTTTAACAGTTTATCAATGTCATTGCAGACATGGATGGGCAAAATAAAGATAGAAGCCCAATAGATTTGAAGAGACTGGAGCACTGAAGCAATTAATTGCAATCTCCCATGAAAAGATAGGGTCTTATTCCTCTAATCATCTATTCTTTTTTTCACATTCTCAATAAGCACAGTACAATCACCTCTAGTTAGACTTTAGCAACCAAAGGGACTCCTAAGTATCTAAAGCTCTCCTCAGAATAGAAGTAGATATTAAATCCCCACGGCAAAGTAACAGCAAATCATTTTACATAATGTACTTTTATTATTGTCAAAATGCCTAATTAAGTTTGTTTTTTGTTTCATTAAGCATAATATATAACAAGATAAGACGAAAATGTTATGCGTAATGAAACAAAAAACGAACTTAATTATGCATTTTGACAATAAAAAAAGTATATTATGTAGAATGAGTCAAATTTGTAAGTAGGTAAAGCGTTTATGGCTTTTACCCAATTTTCATTTAATAAATGTTTATAGCATTTAAGAGTATTTAAAAATTTACTCTAAAAGCTTATTTAATTTATAAAATGTGGTTTATTGATTATATTTTTACATTGAGGAATGTTTTAATAATTACATTAAATAAAAATGTTAAATATATATGTTGGTGTATAAATTAATTGTATAACATGCATGTATATTTATATTACTTAATATTTAAGCTTGTAATGTCTTAAATGGAAGAAATGATCTTCCTCTATTATATGTAGTTTGGATTTAGATATAATAACATATTATGAAACTGATTTTCTTATTTTAAAAGGGTTATAAAAGAAATTGTTGATCAAGCATGATACATACTTTCGTTCGATTCATTATCTTATAATGGCGTTACCATAGAGTAACAGTGTGATTATACCAAATCCATTTGGGTATGAACATTGAAGAGCAAGGCATCTATGAAAGCAACCTGGGGGTTGGTAACATTTGATATTAACTTTGACTTTGAACTTGTCCTATCGATGCCAAATCAAATGTTGGTGGGTAAACGCTAGTAGTTTTAATTATTTACTTTATTTATTATTGACTTAGTTCAACCTTGTTTGATCTTGCAAAGCACATACTGATACCGACTGTGTTTTTCATTTTATTCTTTGATACAAAAAATACATATTTTTCAGTTAAAAGAATCTATATGTTTATCAATTACGTAAAGATGTCCGTAATTGCATTAAGCTTATTACATCCATCAGTGTATGACATAAAGATGAAATACTAACCTCTTATAATACAAAAGAAATCATTGATCACCTCAATTCTAATACTGATTTTAGCTAACTGATGATGAGCGATCTATAAACATCTTTACTTCAGTTTCAATAACACAGTCGATAATCAGGCCCAAACATTTTTTTTTTTTTTTTTTTTTTTGATAACCATGGTTTCCGACCTTTTTGGCCGACTAATCCACGGGGTTTGAACCCACCGCCACACAGACTCAAACCAGGTGAAGCCCTCCCTTTTCAGGAGGTTGGCGTGGCCACTTAAGGTTGTTTGCACCTAGCAGGAATTGAACTTGAAACCTCACACATTTTAGAGTGATAGTCACAAGCCCTTTTACCACTAGGCCACCCTTAAGTGGTTAATCAGGCCCAAACATAAGCAAAGGGAAACATGGGCTCGTGTACAGGCCCCATTATTTGGAAGGGCACCCATTTTGTAAGAAGCCCAGCTTATATATACATTTGACATGTCTATTTTAAAGTCCAATAAAAGAATATACACATATGCATATGTTGAGTTTTATTACTATTTAGATTTTAGTCTATATATGCATACGATGTCCCACAAACAAGGAAAAAAAATGTACGATAGTTTTGAGTTTTGATATCGATCGGAACAGAAGAACAGCGATACCATCGGTCTAGACGTCATTTGTTTTGGCTATTATAAAGTAAGGATTGGGATCCTCTCATGTTCTATTTGAACATGAGAGATCATGTTAGTTTTGTTGGAAATGAAAACTCATTTTTTTAATCAAATAAAAGACCCACAATAGGTAATTTATTTTATTTCTTCACTCACATTAATCTCAACATGACCTCTCATGTTCAAATTGAACATGAGAGGATCTCAATCCATAAAGTAAAACTTCTACTTGTTTACTTTGAATTTTTAATTGAAATTTTCAATTTGTTAAGGTTTATCTTTATTCTTTACCATTTTTTTTCTTGAAAATGTGAAGAATATATTAATCATCGAACTAAGATAAGTACTTACAAAGAATCAGACTAAAGAGTCAAATGGACATGCCCATAATTCAGCTACTAAATGAAAACTATATGACTACATTCTTTACAAACACAATACCATTCTTCATTTTATTACTCACATATGCTACATTTCCTTTAACAATGTCAAGAAAAATAAGTCATTTCCATAGCAGAAAGACTTAATGCTCAACATTTCAAGGCCTCATATCTGTGAAAGAACATCACTTAGACTACATCTCCTTCATGAAGGTAGCCAATTAATCCATCTACAGCTCCCTCACAGAAAGATAAAAAAGCCAGCATCTATGAAAGGCATCATCTAAAGCAATGGACTTGTTACTAATGACTTTAGAACTACATGCCCTTCATGAAGGCAACCCAATGACCTTTACTGTAGAAACACCAAACCTCACAAGGTTATCATCCATGATAGGCATCATTCACAGTCAAAAGCCCAACCATCTCTATTTCTCCTTTCCCTTCATCACAACATCCCACTCCCTTTCAACATTCCTTACTTGCATAGAATCTTTAACTATCATACACATTAGCTTCAATTTAACATGTTCAACTATCATTTTTGTCATAGTTTCTACATCTCTTTTACCTTTATCAAACAACCTCTTATTCCTTTAATTCCAATGTAGTAGACAATAGCAGCCACAAGGATCCTTCTTAGAATGATTCTAATAGCATTATTATTATTTAGTTTCACTAACTCAGAAATGATATCCTTCCAATCATTAGGCAAAGACATTCCTCATTTTACTATTCACAGTGTCCCAAATCTTAATAGAATAGTTACATCCAAAGAATACATGATTGTGTGAGTTTAGACATGAGCTACACAAGGGGCATTTTATATCAGCATTTGGGTTCCACACTTGAATTATATCTTGAGTAAGAAGTCTATCTTGAATTGCCAGCCACATAACAAAGGAATGATTTGAATGATTTTGAGTGAACCAAACCAGTTTCTGCCAATTTACATTTGCAAAAGCAACATTCCTAATTCCATTACGTACTTGACTTATAGAAAAAGGCTTTTCTACTCCACCACAGCTTCTCCACATAATTTTGTCTTTTACATGTTCATAAAAAGGAACACCTACACTCTTAGGGCCCGTTTGGTATATAGGTGGGTTTAAGATTTGGATTAGGATTTGGATTTGAATTTTGGAGTAGGATTTGGATTTGGATTTGATGTAGGAGAGAGAAAAAAAATGAGGTGTGAGAAAATAATATAATTAAATTAAAAAATAATATTTTAATAATTAATAAAAGTATTTAAAAATAATTTTGTTATTTAATAGTATATAAAAGAGAGAGATGCAAGTGAGATAGTGACCTTGGCCCCACGATTGTCAGAAATCCAGGCCAAATCCAGGCCTTCCTCCCTAGAATTTAGACAGTGGACATTTTTTACTTTCAATCCCAAATTCTAAACCGTAAAAATGAAACAAACGACTAATTATTGGATTCAGCCTAAAGTCCCCCTATAACCCTACAAACCAAACGGACCCTTATGTGCATGAAATTAATAGATTAATTCTTGAGGCCAAATCCATCTTCCATTAATAATCACATCAACCACAGTAGTATCATCCCTAAATCAAAGACCCTGTTTACTAATAATATCACACAGAGGACCAATAATATCCCATTTATCGTACCAGGCAGATATATCTTTCCCATTACCAATCTTATGCACAATAAAGAGTCTGATTTTCACTCTTAACCCTAGCAACACTTTCCACCAAGGTTGTTAAGATCGAGATTCTACCATGGATCATTTTTTTCTTTGCAAGATCGGATCGAGATCGAAAGATACTACTTAAATGTTTAAAAGTCTTATTTTTCTAGTAATTCGTATTCAAAGATGATTGTATAACAAGTTAAAGAAAAAAAAAGAGTTCTGAAAGTTATAGTAATATGAGAATGTGATGAGTAATGTTCTGAAAAACAAAAATATCTAATCGGTGATTAAGAACGCTAAATCTTTTAATCTAAAACTATATTTGTTTTACTCTTATTAAACATTTACAGTAATCAATGCTTGTTATATTATTTTAATTTAACAATATTCATTCATTTATAGTTTATTAATTAGTTAAATTGAGAGAAGTATGATCGAATCGGATTCAGATCTTACGATCCTATGGTAAGATCGAGATCATACTTAAGATCCTATGACTTTTAAGATCCTACGAAGGATCGACTCGGTTTTTCTTAATGGAATCATAAGATCGGAAGATCTTAAGAGCTAGATCGAGATCTTAACAGCTATATATGCTTTCCACATCCAACTATCATTAACTTCACTTTGAACATCCTAAAAATTCCTCCCTTTCAATTTAACCACATGAACCCATTTAACCCATTAAGGGTCATTTTTTTGATACAATATTCCACACATGTTTAGATAGAAGACTTTCATTCCAAAAAGCTAGAATTTTTAACCCCAAACCTTCCTGACTTTAATTATTCTTTAATCTTATAATTTATTGATTTACTAATTTAGTTATCATATAGGATAAATGCTTAGTAATCATATAAGTTTATTATATAGTTAAGTAGTTGATTAGTTTTCAGTTACTGAGTTTACTTTGTAACTTTAAGCTTTTGATTTTGTTTGTGAAATTATCTCAGTTGTGAATTATCTTGCTAAACACAAGTTAGCATTTCGTGGAACAAATGAGAAGTTGTATATATATCACTACAAGAAAACAGCCATTTAGTGACACTTTTAGCAACTTACTAATTTATGTCACAAACTTGCGACAATATTAGCAATATATACTTTTAGCGATTCCAACAATGTTAACTTGTGTTTAACAGCTTTATACACATACAACTACACATATAAGCCTTTTCCACTGAAATTGACTAAAACAATTAAAGATTTAAAAGCTAATGCATGACAGTGTAAAGTTAGTGCATCAGAGTTATAAAATATCACAAAGCCATTTTATCAAACACCTTATGTGCAGCTTTACTAAAAACACTTTAAATTTATTTCTTTTAGATATAGACACTTCGAATATAACATATTTGGATCAATAGCAACAATAAACCGAACAAACTAATCAAAATAAATAAATGAACATCATATACATGCAAACGAATATCAATATATCCATATTAATTAACAGTAACAGTTAACTACAATAAAAAAAACCTTACTTTCAAATTGAATAATTAATCTGGTAACATCTTCGACGGGGAACGATTGTGAACGGTTGGCGGTAAACGATGGGGAAGGTGGTGGTGAATGGTGTGGAAGGCGGTGGTGAATGGTGGTGAAGTCGCCGGTGACTGGTGGATCGAAGGAGGAGAGCGGGGAAGGAAGGAAGGAGAAAAGCAGGGAATGAGGATGAAGTAGATAATGAATGAGGATAAGGGTTTCTATATGGTTGGACAAAAAAGACAAAAATACCCTTGAGAGTGTTAGAAAAAGGCGGACTAATTGGGACACATGGCGCGCTGGGGCCCTTCCTAAACTTTTTATTTTAACACCCTTTTTATTTTAACCCAAACATATATATATATATATATATATATATATATATATATATATATATATATATATATATATATATATATATATATATATATATATATATATATATATGT
>LBNU01029879.1:56632-80511 GCA_014162995.1 Artemisia annua
ATTTAATTATACAGACTATCGAATATTAAGATGAACATTTCACTTTCCCTAAGCTACTATATAAATCTTACCATTGTGTTCATTTCTTTCGTCACAAAACACCCGAATATCCACCTTTACATCTTCAAAATGTTCAAATATGCAAAAGAAGCTTATTACTATCTCAGCAACAATGTCCATAAACTTCTTCTCATAACCTTAGTCATTGCTATATCCATTCAAGCATTCAAAGAATCCCCATATCAGCTTCTTAATCATCTTTCTTTAATCCAAAAACTCGTTTTCACCTTTCTGATCATCTCCGTTCCCACATTCTACTTCTTGAACAAACCTAGAACCGTCTATCTCATTGACTTCGCTTGTTTCAAGCCATCTTTTACTCTACGTGTTCCTACTGCAGCCGGGCTTGAACACGGACGCATCATCTTAGCCTCACGACCGGAAAGCTTCACATTCGTAAGAAAGATGTTAGAAAGGTCTGGTTTGGGTGAGGAGACATGTGTACCACAAAAGTTGCATTATCTGCCCCCAAACCCTAATATGATGGATGTTAGAGATGAGGCTCATTTAGTTATATTCTCAGCTATGGACTCTTTATTTCAGCAAACCGGGATTAGCCCAAAAGAAATCGATATTTTGATAGTCAACTGCAGCCTCTTTGCACCAACTCCATCTATTTCAGCCATGGTAGTTAACAAGTACAAGATGAATCATAACATCAAAAGTTATAACTTGTCAGGAATGGGGTGCAGTGCGGGATTAATATCGATAGATCTTGCTAAAAACCTACTCCAAGTACACCCTGAATCAAATGCAGTTTTGATAAGTACTGAAATTTTGACCACTAGTCCTTACAAGGGAACAGAAAGATCGATGCTTCTTCCAAACGTTCTTTTCAGAATGGGCGGAGCAGCGATTCTTTTGACCAACAAAAGGTCACAACGTAAACTTGCAAAATTCAAACTTTTGCATGTTGTTCGGACCCACAAAGGGTCCGAAGATAAATCGTACCGTTGTGTCTCACAAGAAGAAGACGCAGAGGGACATGTCGGGATTGCTTTAAATCTGGATCTCATAGCGGCCGCCGAAGATGCCTTAAAGTCAAACATTAGCACAATCGCACCATTAGTTCTTCCAGTTTCAGAGAAACTCTTGTTTGCTTTAAATCTTTTGGAGAGAAAGCTCCTTAAGATTGATAGGAAACCCTACACTCCTGACTTCAAAAAGGCATTCAATCATTTTTGTATACATGCAGGTGGACGTGCTGTTATTGACAAGCTTGAGAGGAGTTTGAAGTTGTCGGAGGAAGATGTGGAAGCCTCAAGGATGACTTTGCACCGGTTCGGAAACACATCATCATCTTCATTGTGGTATGAATTAGGTTATATTGAAGCAAAAGGGAGGATGAAAAAAGGAGAAAGGGTTTGGCAAATAGGGTTTGGAAGTGGATTCAAATGTAATAGTGCTGTCTGGGAATGTAACAAAGATATTGAAGCTACAAAAGTTGGTGCATGGGCTAATTGTATCAATAAGTACCCCGTTAATGTGCCAAGATATCTGAACTTCTAAAGCCAAAAAATTATTCACTATTGGTTAGTACTAGAATAAAGGGGAGATTTGGTACGTCTCCCTGGAAAGAGAGAAACGAGAAGCTACTTGACAACAGCATGTAGCCTTCCAACGTATTTTCATTAGGTTTCGTAAAATTCGATGGTGTTGGACTATTTGGTGCTAAAAACCCTTTCTTTAGTAGTTTCTAATTCCGTTTTGTTTCCTTAGAGATTTAGGATGTTATTTGCTATTGGTGTGGTTTTTCTACAATATTAATAGCATTGTTTGATGTCCAAAATTATAAACAAATCCTAATATCCTATTACCCACTAGAATTGAATTGAACAAACTATATTGTACGTAGTAGCATACAAAAAAAAGTGACTTGAAGTAATTCTTTCTAACCAATAGAAACGAATAGGTAAACTTGTTGTAGGTAATGGGGAGTAATGTTATAAAAACTTATAAAGTTCAATATATAACAAACACAGTTTGTTTATAAAAGAAGACAATCTAGTTAGACTAATATCAAAATACATATAATCTATAAAAAATACTTGTTCTAAACTTTAAACGACAGAACCTAAAATGATTTCACGTTATTAAATAAAACTAAGACCTCTTACGCTTTTTTACATAGTAAATATACATCATAGATGATATCAACAATTGGACTTTATACAAAGTAAATACTAGTTATAATACCTGTGCACGCACAGAATTTTTAAAATTTAGTTTTGATTATGCATTATTGTCGATTAAGAAATGAATCACTTAACATGCTTTAATTGGTTTTACTTGGTGGACTAAAAATAAAAATCATATGTATATATGTTATAATCTACCTATTATTTTAGGAGAATGCTTTTGGATTAAAAATTATATTTTATTATTCAATCGAAATCATATGATGATACTTGACTTGCATGAAATGTTAGTGATATATGCTTTTAGTTTTGCAAATCCATGCTATCAATTTATGACATGTTTTGTAATTGTGGTATTTCGTTTACTTATATTTTCGTTAAAATATGTAGCATATTTAGATCGCTTTTAAGATTGATTCATTTCTTTGATTATGAATAACCATCATACCATGTTTACTAATGTGACTTTTTGTTTGGAAAATTGCATTTTCATAAGTTTGTGCTATTTACTTCTCATGTTTGATCTTAAAATTACCAAATGAACATAGATACTTACACGATAGCTTCTTTATTACATAAAAAGAAACAAAAAAAGATGTGATGGGTAGAACTCAAATTTAATCTTACGTTTATGTCTAATGTATAAAAATAATTTTTCTCTGAGACCGAACTATATAAGAAAATTATAATTACTTGTATAAGTTAATTATAAATGCATGAAAAAAATGACAAAGAGTACATTCGCAAGTCTTTTAGGATTGTTTGAATCCTTACCGACCTTTCATTTCCAATATTTTAGACCGTTAGTTGATACCCATAGTGTTATCAATGACAGCAAACACCTGCCAAGTTTCATTAACTCATTCAAAGATACCTGATAAGAACTCCCACCATAAAATTCCCCATATATGCACTACAATACATATTTGGTACATAAAACACATTCATGTATTATCTAAATCAACAACTCAACTTAATTATACATTTATACCTTGAGCAGGCGTAGAAAATCCTTCCATGACAATCATGTGTTGGTACTTAATCCTCCTCTAAAAACGCACACAACAAATTGCATTACACTTTAGTGTGTGTGATAAGATCATAAAACTGCAAAAACCACTTACATGTTGCATTATAGTGAGGACAACAACAAAGTTAGTTACAACATCAAATAAGAAAACTTCATATTAGAACTAAAGGGGTGTTTGGTTATGCTTATTAAAGGTGCTTATTGGTTTAGTCAATTACCATAACACAATAAGTTGTTGTTTTTTTTTTTTTTTTTTTTTTTTTTTTTTTTTTTTTAATTAGCTTTGTAGAATGTTTTTAAGTGGCAGACATGCTGAGGTTGATATTGATGTTATTTTTTAACTTTTACTATTGATAGCATATAATGAGTGTTAATGAAGTTAAAATATAAACTAATACTAATACTCATGTAATTTTAAACAAAGTTAATATTATAAAGTATAGGGGGTATAAAGTGTAAGGGGTTATTTGTGTTTTTTCTAAAGTTATTAAAAAACATGGAAACTTGTAATTTTACACTTAGCTCTATATACTTTATTTAAAATTCAACCACTAAAGTTTTATTAATTACTTCATCTTCTTTTAAGTTTTTGTTTTCATAAATTTGACACCTATATTTTTATGCATTTTTTTTCTTAACCAAATTTCTCCACCAAATTTTTTAATTTTGGCCAAATTGGATTCAATTTTGACTTTCTATTGACAAATCACGTCGCTCGATTTTGCTTACGTGGCAAAATCGAGCTCTCCTATTGGTCCAAATTTTTTTTACATTGAAAAAGGATTTGCAAAAAAACTCCAAAATGATGTAATTCTTTTATTATATAAAAGATATCTCAGATGATTGAATACGACAAAAAGAAACTAAGACCTCTTTTATGCTTTTTAGTTTTTACAAATATATTCATTCAATGACTATTGCTCACCCACTCACAACCTAAGTTTAAATTTAAACTAACCACAGTTAATCTAATTTACTAAAAGTAAAACTCACTTTGACCAACATTCATATCTCTCCACTCATACTCTTTCCACTCAAGTACCATCTTCCCTACCATCTTCCCTTGTCGCCAATACCTGCGTCACCGTCATCACCAAAGGAAAAAAGTAAGAACCGGCTGGGTTTAATGAACCGGTTCGACCCGGGTCTACTAAAACCCGGCGGTTCGATCTTGGTCATAAGTCCTCATAAAACCGGCTTGCGACGGCCCGGTAACATCACCGGTCACCAGTTCGACCGGCCGGGTCGAACCGAGTTTTAAAACACTGGTAAAAAGATGGAAAAACGCAAAGATTATCCTTCCAAGTGTACGAGAATTAAATCTACGAACTATTTTTTCAACAAAAAAATACATAAATACCCCCTCAGTTTACTTACACTAAAAAGAATAGTCTCAACAAATTGCAAAAATCACACTTATCATTACTTGCAATTACACAAAAAATCCCTATATTATCTGCTTCTAAAACAACTATACAACAGTAGCCAAACAACAAATAGCACAACCAAACAAAAACAGCCAAACGGAAAACAACACCAACCAAACAGTAGCAAAATAACATCAATGCAACACCAAAACAATAACAACAACAACAAAATTCAGCTTTTATCGTGCAAGAAAGAGCCGAAAACCAGAGTATATAATGCCAAAAACAGTTTATATTTATCAAGAAACTGTACATCTTGTTTGAGCGGAAAAATAAAAATTAAAAAAGCTAGTTTAGCTCGAGCAAAAAAACATTTCTATAGATCTCCTTCACGATCCCTATTATGGAACCTTTTCATTACGTCTTCATATTAATCATTTGAAAGTGGGTCTCTTTCTACTTCACATATAACACAAGAGTTTCAGAATTCTTGACTAATTCGATTCCAAAAATCTTACTGTACTTTATAATCTTCATTGCAGAGAAACATCCTCTCAACTTGCGGTTGCAACATGCCAAATGAAAACTAACTTTAATAATTAGTAGGCCAAAGGATAAGAAACATATTTCTTTTTGTTCAAAATCATTTTAGCAAGGTTGGTGATAGCATTCAAGTTGGCAAATCAAGTATCTTTTGTCACATTGGCATAGTTTAAGTTCACTTGATTCCCAAGTTCCATCCTTTCAACATCATCAAAATCTTTCGGGTACAACTCACTCAACCTCACTAACTTTAATGTGTTAGCGAATGAATTAAGAGGATTTAAGCAAGCCATGTTTGCATGTAATTCGGTGCTTGCATTACTAAAACGATCACTAAACTCTTGAACATTCAAATTTCCAATCCGTTTAAAATATTCGACCTCAAAGAAATGTCGATTAGTTATATTGACCCTCCGTCTCCAAATATTTGGACTAACATATAGTTAATCCATAGTAACCATTCAATTATTATACTTTCACAAAAAGAAGAGATTTTACCTAAAAGTGAAAACAAACTAAAAAAGATAAGTTTAAGATATAAGAAAGAGTTCAATAGTTTTTTGAGAAGAAAATCCGGTGCAACGCACGGGTATGAATGACTTGTATATAAAAATCTACGCTACATACTAAAGTTATTGGGCCAATTGTTGAGGTTACTGCCCCCTACCCAACACTTCCCTCCACCCCGGATACCCTACTGATGTTACCATACACGTATTGACGTATACCAATTTTTAATGGCCAAATATGAGAATGGTTTTATTGCAGACTTGAGTATTGTGCATAATACTATTTTTCGAGTTCTTATCAATTTATAGATGATTATTATGGACGAGGGAAAGGGGAGGGATTATGACATATAAAATTTATGTATTATTCATTTATTTGTCTTTCTTGTTCCTTTTGTCCAACAAAATAGTGTAAACTTTAGATGGACATAGTGCAAGCATGCATTAAAAGTACTTTGGTATATTGGTCATACATTTGTACGTTAACCGAAGGGGATCGATGTCGTGATTTTGCATACGCATAAACTTGTCGAAATCAAACCACAATGGTGTATAGTTTAAAACTCTGTCCGTGTAATCTTCATAAGAACATTGTTGTCACACCCTATATTCACACATGGAAAATTATGTGTTTCGTGTCAGGCGTTAAAAGCAAGATGGGCTTGAATATTATAAATTGCGACGAAGATAGTAATCACGAATTGCACAACAAAGGGTGTCCAAAAAGAAGTTCTACATAATTCGTGATCATAGATAATAACATTCATCCGAAATTCATAATGTACTTTTTTTATTTTTTTCATTTAATTATTATGCACGTTTAGCAATTTAGGTTTAAATACATCTCATTTGTTGCAATAGCTTCAATTCAATTGCATGCAGAGTGACGTTTGTGATGCCCTAAAATATGACTAAAGGTGTATTTGTTGCAAAGTGTTTAGGAGTATTTTGAAACGGTGAGTATTATGATTTTAATGTTCCTTTGATAAACAACAACAAACTTTATCTTTCTTTAGGAAAGATCTTTGTTCAACGCTTCATGATAAAACATTCAAAAGATAACTAGAGTTGTGAGGATGCAAAATTTATAACATACTCTCAAGAATGTTTTATTATTTATTTAAACAGTTTTCTATTTAAATATGTATATTCCTTTTGTGTTGTTTTATAAATTATGATTACAATTACAACTAAGTTATCGAACTTTTTAATAGAGAAAAACAGCTGTTGCTCACGACTATTACTTACAACTAGTGCTCACTATTTTCGCTTACTACTACTACTAAAAACAATTGCACCCATACTTGTATGTCTACTCTGTTCAATATTTGACACATGTTTTGGTATTTTTTCACTTTTCATACATACCATATTGACACATATCTCAATCTTCATTTTTAAGCACATAATAATTAGGCACGTAAATTAGTCACGCAAATTATTTCCGTTCATACAAATGGATTGCTCGAATCATAGAGTACTTCATGAAGCGGACTTTGTTTTCCCTTAATTAAAAAATAAAAAAGCGTACGCAGAAAAGACTACATGTTTATTTTTCTTCTACTTTTTGTTTTTCACAATTCTTTTTTTTAAAAGGCACCAATATATTACCACAATAACAAAACATTACAAAGTAAATGGCATCCAACTTTTATAATCGAGTCGATTAAAGAACGTTGAAACCAAAAAAACAAACAACCCACGAGGGTTTAAACAACATAAAAGATATAAGCAAATGCAAGACAGTACCTAAACAAAGTCAGTCGTGATTCGCAAAACCGTTTCGTTTTCTTTATTCTCTCTGTTCAGTATTTACGTTTATTAGTTTTCTTACATAATATGTCTAACTTTAGTTATTGCTTAAAGGAACTCCTTTAATATACCCCAGAGGTTGAGGGTTAAGCTATTTCATTAATAAATATGGCCTGCCTACTTTGACGATAGGCATTTGCCCTTGACTCATTTTTTGACTTACTTTTACATATTACTGTGATCATTTAAAGCAACTTGCTTTTTAATTAAAACTTCACCATACTCAAGTCGTTTACAATTACTCAATCTATGATTGGTTGAACCACCATCAATGCTCGTCAATAATATATTCAAACCATAGTCGCGGCTCAAATTTTACTTTGCAATAAATTTTCAAATAAAAGTTAGCTTAGCCACATATGCATTAAGCTTTTAGTTTTGTATTAATGTTGAGAAGCCGCTGCTTAACTCATCTCATCACCCTTTCAAATCTGATGAGTAGCGATTGAAATATTGGGTGGATTGAAATACCCAGATTTGCCTACTCTCCTATATCAAAAGCAATCATGTGAGATAAATCCTTGATTCCTATTGCGAAAAGGCATACGGAACTATGTTAAATCAAAGCCAATAACTTTAACTTAGAATCAATCAACATAACCTATAATATCAAATAGATATTGATTAATATACAGACACAAGAAAGCAAGGAAAAGCTATAAGATAAAGGAAGCAAGAAACTAATATTCTATTTAATATTTTGATGTTAATCGTTGGTGTAAGAGGGGCCCGAACGGCCTACTAAAGATTTACCTATAGACTATGGGATATGAATCAAATTTTATCAAATATTAAATGATGGACAACATTTGAATTTCCCTCGTCTACTATTTAACTTCTACGTACTGTTCATTATTTTTATCAGAATAACACTCACATATCTGTCTTTACATGTTCACAATGTTCAAATTCGCAAGAGGATCTTATTACTATCTCATCAACAATGTCCATAAACTTCTTCTTGTAATCATAGTCTTTGCTATATCCAATCAGGCATTCAAAGAATCTCCATATGAGCTTCTTAATCATCTTTCTCTCATTCCGAAACTCATTCTCGCTTTTTTAATCATCTCCATTTCCATATTCTACTTCGTGAACAGGCCTAAAAAGATTTATCTCATTGACTTCGCTTGTTTCAAGCCATCTTATCTTCTTCGTGTTCCCACTGCAATGGCGCTTGAACATGGACACTTCATCTTAGCCTCACGGCCAGAAAGCTTTACTTTTGTAAAAAAGATGTTAGAGAGGTCTGGTTTGGGTGAGGAGACATGTATACCAGAAGCGGGGCATTATCTACCACCAAACCCTAATGAGATGGATGTTAGAGACGAGGCTCATTTGGTCATATTCTCAGCTATGGACTCTTTATTTCAGCAAACCGGGATTAGCCCGAAAGAAATCGATATTTTGATAGTCAACTGCAGCCTCTTTGCACCAACTCCATCTATTTCTTCCATGGTAGTTAACAAGTATAAGATGAATCATAACGTCAAGAGTTATAACTTGTCAGGAATGGGGTGCAGTGCTGGATTAATATCGATAGATCTTGCTAAAAACTTACTCCAAGTACACCCTGAATCAAATGCAGTTTTGATAAGTACTGAAATATTGACCACTAGTCCTTATAAGGGAACAGAAAGATCGATGCTTCTTCCAAACGTTCTTTTCAGAATGGGTGGAGCAGCGATTCTTTTGACCAACAAGAGGTCACAACGTAAACTTGCAAAATTCAAACTTTTGCATGTTGTTCGGACCCACAAAGGATCGGAAGATAAATCGTACCGTTGTGTCTCACAAGAAGAAGACACAGAGGGACATGTTGGGATAGCTTTAAACCTGGATCTCATAGCGGCCGCTGAAAATGCCTTAAAGTCAAACATTAGCACAATCGCACCATTAGTTCTTCCAGTTTCAGAGAAACTCTTGTTTGCTTTAAATCTTTTGGAGAGAAAGCTCCTTAAGCTTGATAGGAAACCCTACACTCCCGACTTCAAAAAGGCGTTCAATCATTTTTGTATACATGCAGGTGGACGTGCTGTTATTGACAAGCTTGAGAAGAATTTGAGGTTGTCGGAGGAAGATGTGGAAGCGTCAAGGATGACTTTGCACCGGTTCGGTAACACATCATCGTCTTCATTGTGGTATGAATTAGGCTATATTGAAGCAAAAGGGAGGATGAAAAAAGGAGAAAGGGTTTGGCAAATAGGGTTTGGGAGTGGATTTAAATGTAATAGTGCTGTCTGGGAATGTAACAAAGATATTGAAGCTTCAAAAGTTGGTGCATGGGCTGATTGCATCAATAAGTACCCCGTTAATGTGCCAAGATTTCTGAAGTTCTAAAACCAAAAAATTATTCACTATTGGGTACTAATTGAATAAAGGGGAGATTTGGTGTCTCCCTGGAAAGAGAGAAACGAGAAGCTATGATACGAGCTGGAGTCTAACAAGACATGGTCAACAGTTGGTTTTTAGTAGTGCATGCATGTGTTTAGTGGAGCATACATATCCCACGTCCTTTCCTTATTATTAGTTTTAGCATGATCTCATGTTCATTGCATGTTTCCTTTGTCTAGTATGTAACTGTATATGTAACTGCATCTTTCTTTCCTATAAATACGTGTAACTCATTTAGTTGGATATGAAATGAATGAAAAGAATATTAAAATCTAGTTCCTCTCTAGTTTCTTGGAGTCTTGCCCGCTCAAGGGCCTTATCAATCCTTCTCTTTAATCTAGTTTCTTAGGAGATTGACCATCTCAAATCGGTCTCTTAACAATGGTGCTTTCATTGACTTACTCGAACCCTCCGGAAAAATATCCACCATCCCTATTGGAATCTTGGGCTGCCATGGCCGAAAACCTCTCAAAACTTGTCACCACCATGATCGTAAACAAGGAAAAGGTAGCCGCATCAATATCCAAACTCAACGTTGCCATTACAAACCTTGCACACCAAAATGAACGGATTACCGCTAAACCGGAACGCACCATGCCTCCAAATCATTACCCACCATCACTCGAAGACCCTGCTTCCTCTGTGACCAGGATCAACAACGACGAGCTCGTCACACAAACTCGAACATCATTTCCCTCAGTGCCTCCTCTTCCTACAAACCTGATGCTAAAAGTCCATCAAGTAGATGTCATCTTCCATCCAAGGACACCTCACCAAGCTTGTGACACATATGTCTCCATCGACGCCCTACACACTATCGGGATGACAAACCCACAGGCTTTGCTCCTTAGCCAACCAAAAAAACATGTTGCACTGTTATTAAAACTTCCCTCGGCCACTGACATCCATGCTAATCGTATTCGAGGACTTGGTTTTCGACGCGCAAAGACTTTTCATCCCGGTCATCAATTTCATCCGCCAAAGTTTGTTTTTCTTGAATCCGAACACGAGCCACCTTGGGAGCCAGTCACCGGGGACTATGGCAACCTCGGCCTTGAGGACAAGGCCATTTTTCAGGATGGGAGTATTGATACGAGCTGGAGTCTAACAAGACATGGTCAACAGTTGGTTTTTAGTAGTGCATGCATGTGTTTAGTGGAGCATACATATCCCACGTCCTTTCCTTATTATTAGTTTTAGCATGATCTCATGTTCATTGCATGTTTCCTTTGTCTAGTATGTAACTGTATATGTAACTGCATCTTTCTTTCCTATAAATACGTGTAACTCATTTAGTTGGATATGAAATGAATGAAAAGAATATTAAAGTCTAGTTCCTCTCTAGTTTCTTGGAGTCTTGCCCGCTCAAGGGCCTTATCAATCCTTCTCTTTAATCTAGTTTCTTAGGAGATTGACCATCTCAAATCGGTCTCTTAACAAGCTACTTGACAACAATATATAGCCTTCCATCTTATTTTCATTAGGTTCCGTATAATTCGATGGTGTTGGACTAGCTACTTGGTGTTAAAAACCTTTTTTTTTAGTAGTTTCTAATCCCGTTTAGTTTCCTTAGAGATTTAGGATGTTGTCTTGCTATTGGTATTGTTTTCCTACAATATTAATTGCATTATTTGATGTCCAAAAATATGAATAAATCCTAATATATTATCCTATTACTACCCACTAGAATTGAAGAAACTATATTGTACGTAGTAACATACAAAAAAGAGTGACTTGAAGTAATTCTTTCGAACCAATAGAAACGAGTAGGTAAAACGTGTTGTAAGTAATGAGGAGTAGTGTTAGAAAAATACAATACAAGAAAAAAAGAAAAGAGAAAGAAGTATTTTACTCCGTGCTAACAGATAGGGTCACTACGAAAACAAAATGTGCCAGCATAGGCCACACATGTACTGTGAGTTTTTTGACCGCAATTTTTAATGCCCCTATGCAAGTCATTGTCTCACGTTATTTAGGCACAATAGATTAATTACGTAAGTAAGCTGATAATTATACATAATCCTCGTAAAGTATTAAATGAATACAACTTTTCAATATTAACAAAAGGAGGTGATTTACACACTCTATAAAATGATTGATTAGAGTACTCTCAAATTAATTGTGTCTGGATATTTATACCTTTACATGGGTAAAAGTATAAGGGTTACTGTGATGATATAAATAATTAAACACAATTAATTAGAGTGTCATAATCATTTGATGTACTTTGCAAATCATCTCCATTAACAAAGGGCAGGAGCCTTTCTACACTTTATTGAACGGTAAAAAGAAGGAAAAAGGCAAAGATTATCCTTCCAAGTGTACAAGAATTAAATCCACAAACTATTTTTCCAACAAAAAATTTCAGAAACACCTTCTCAGTTTACTTTCATTTAAAAGAATAATCTCAACAAATTGCAAAAATCACGCTTATCATTACTTGCAATTAAACAAACAATCCCTATATTATCTGCTTCTATAACAACTTTACAACAGTAGCCAAACAACAAATAGCACCAACCAAACAAAACTAGCCAAGCGGAAAACAACACCAACCCAACAGTAGCAAAATAACATCAATGCAACATCAAAACAATAACAGCAACAACAGAATTCTCCTTTTAGCGTGCAAGAAAAAGCTGAAAACCAGATTATATAATGCAAAAAACAGTTTATATTTATCAAGAAAGTGTACTTGTTTGAGGAGGAAAAAAAAAAAAAAACAAAACTAGCTTAGCTCGAGCAAACAAACATTTCTATAGATCTCCTTTACGATCCGTCATCTTATGGAACCTTTTCATTACATCTTCATATTTATCATTTGAAAGTGGTTCTCTTTCTACATCACATATAACACAAGAGTTTCTGAATTCTTGACTAAATCAATTCCAAAAATCTTACTTTATAACTTTCATTGCAGAGAAACATCACTCAACTTGTGGTTGCAACATGCAAAATCAAAGCTAACTTTAATAATTAGTAGGCCAAAGGATAAGAAACATGTTTGTTTTCGTTTAAAATCATTTTAGCAAGGTTGGTGATACCATTCAAGTTGGCAAATCAAGTATCTTTTGTCTCATTGGCATAGTTTAAGTTGACTTGATTCCCAAGTTTTATCCTTTCAATGTCATCAAAATTGGGTACAACTCACTCAACCTCACTAACTTTAATGTGTTAGCGAATGAATTAAGAGGATATAAACAAGCCATGTTTGCATGTAATTCGGTGCTTGCATTAAACGATCACTAAACTCTTGAATATTTAAATTTACAATCGTGTTAAAACATTCAATCTCAAAGAAATACTGATTAGTAATATTGACCCTTCGTCTCCAACTATTTGGACTAACATATAGTTCATACGTATTAACCACTCAATTATTATACTTTCACAAAAAGAAGAGATTTTACCTAAAAGTGGAAAACAAACCCATTTAATATCAAGTCTTTCAATTGTTTCTTGGTTGATTTAACCATCAAAACCGCTTCAACCATATATTGGTCTTTTTTTTGGAGAGCTTGTGAATATATATTCGTAAAACCTAATATGTATTTTGTCATATGCAAAAATAACATAAAATAAAATGATTCAAAATAGGCAAGAATAACACTTGCTTGATTATGGGTAGAACCATTATTTTCTTCGTTTTCAACAAATTTAAGCATCTTGATAACAGTCAGCAGCAAACCTATAAAAGGCGAATAGTTTTGTAGTGATAATTCCATCTTATATCCCTAGCTCGTATAAGAGCAATCTCTTGGTTCTTACCACTTCATGTTTTGACTTCTCCATTACCAATTGTTTTTTCCATTTTATATTTTTCATATTCTGTGAGTATAACTTTACGTAAGAAAGAAGCACATCCAACATTCGTAACAAGGGTCAACTTGTCAAAGAAGTCAACAACACCGTGTGTTTTTTACAACCGCCACAAACTACTAACTGTTGGTGAGAAAAAAAATATACATATTGTATCGAGTTATTCTCTTCTAAATAATTTTAGCCTTTAAACCATTCAATTCAACACGTATATTGCTAGCTCCATTATAACCTTAACCTCTAAGTTGTTTCATCTTAAATTATACTTAACTATAAAGGAATCAATGGAGGATTTAAGATATGGAGAAGATGTCTCCTTCACATGAAAAACACCAACAAAGCATTCTTTAACTAGTCCATATATAACAAAACTATGATATAAGATCATTTGAGGACCAAATATTTTTTACATACCAAGGGACTAATCTCCACCATTCATCTCCCCTCCATCTTTATTTGATCTAATGGATGAGATTAATCCCAACAATTTAAAAAACCCACTTTCATCCTCTTTTTTCAAATATTAATATCTTTCAAACCGTTAATCGTTAATCGAAAAAAAATATACCGTTACGACGAGCATTTAATTATCTTTCTATAGATATGCATTGTGATATACTTTCGACAAAAAAAAATTTTTCGTTTTTTTCACGTTTTTTTTCGTGGCCGAAAAAATCACATATGATATATCATATATGATATTACATATCATATATGATATGCAATATCATATATGATATATCATATATGATATGTAATATCATATATGATATGTAATATCATATATGATATATCACATATGATAATTTTCGGCCACGAAAGAAAAAAGTGAAAAAAACGAAAAAAATTTTTTTATCGAAAGTATATCATAATGCATATCTATAGAAAGATAATTAAATGCTCATCGCGATGGTATAATTATTTTCGCTTAACGATTAACGGTTTAAGAGATAATTAAATTATAAAAAATGGGTGAAATATTAAATGCTTTTAATCTCAACCATTAATTTCTTTTTAAATGGATGGTGGGGATGAGTCCCTTGGTATGTGAGGAATGTTTGGTTTTTTAAATAACTCAACTCCAAAACTATTACTATTTGTTCTAATAGCAATAACAACAATAGCAACAATATAGGAGCATATTGTGTAAATCAAATAAAATAGGAAGTTTGTTATTTCTACTTATCTCTTTCTAGTGTAAAGTTGTATTATAAATACGTGAGTATACATCTCACCAATTAAGGTGAATTTAATCAAAACTTAAACCCTTATATGGTATCAGCCTAATATCGGTATTCTTCATCCTCACCATGGCCGCCGCTGATGACTCTCTCTCTCTCTCTCTCTCTCTCTCTCTCTCTCTCTCTCTCTCTCAACACAATTCTTCACGTGCTCACAATCAAACTATCTTCTAATAATTATCTACTATGGAGAAATCAAGTTCTTACTCTTCTAGCATATCAACAGCTTACTGGCTGGTTATATTGATGGATCTTTTCCACACCTTCACCTACCACTGTCACCACCAAGTCCTCCTCTACGACCAGCCTGCATATGTCACTTGGAGTGAGGCTGACCAACGAGCCCTCTTTATTCTTCAATCTTGTCTCTCTGAAGAAGCCATGTCCGAAGTTCTTGGGTTTAAGGCTGCTCAAGATTTTTGGTGTGCCTTAGAAGAGGCCTACAGTAATGACTCTGTTGAACATGTGAATATTCTTCGAGATTCTCTTCGACAACTTCTGAAAGGTTCTTCTTCTGTATCAGAATATGGTCGCAAGTTCAAAGCTTTTTGTGACCAACTCGCTGCCATTGGTCATCTGGTTGATGACATAAACAAAGCCTATTAGTTTCAGTCTAAAGAGCCTTCTAAAAAGTGGGTTCACAAGAGAAACTAACTTGCTATCTGATGCGTGTATTACTAGCTTTAAATTTGTAACTAGATTTACTAAACGAATGACTAAAAAGATAATACGGCCAAGTATACCCTTTTGTATGCAACATAGCCTAAGCAAGTCTAGGTCATCCAAAGGGAAATGTAAGCAATTTACAGAATGATTCTTCCCGTTGGTGAGAACTGCGTCTCACTTTATTATAAAACCGGAGTATTTTGTGCATTTTTGGCTCTTGTCAGAAAAATGAAATTGATAGATAATTCTTTCCTCTTTCATTGGCCACTTGAATCAACTCAATTGGAGTTCGTATGAGTGAGCTAGATATGGCCAAAACAATGAACATGTGTTGGGAACCTTAGAATTTGAGCTTACATCTTTGTTTTAGCTCCATTTCTTAGTGTTTTTCGCGTTTTCTTTCACGACACCCTACAATATCAGCTATACTCAATTAAGTATCGAAAGTTCATATAATTAACCAAACTACATATATAAAATCACCAATAACGTGTATAAAAATATGTAGAATTTGAGCGTCATCACTTTCTGTTTGTGTAGATAGAATCATTTAAATCAAATATTTTCTTATCTCCAAGTTCAAACCCTCATTCCGCACCTTAGGATAGGTCGCCAAGAGAAAAACACATTGAACTTGTAAACATTGTTGGCGAACCTTCGTAATCCCCAATAAAATCGCAATGGGGTTTCAAGCAGGTTTTGGTAAAACTTTCGTAATCGGGTTTGGGGATGAGGATGGGTGCCCTACCCCAAACCCGCGCCATTGCCATCCCTACTTATGAACGTTGGTTCAATCCTCGATCGGCTAAACCACATTAAATACTAGAGTTGTTCTACTGTTTCACTTGAGTTGTCGCTCGCTTGTTTATTGCATTTACTCTAAGCTTTGCTTTGGTTGTTAAGTTTTTGGAGGGGCCACAACCCGGCCCCCTTTTGGTCTTCGCTCCTGCATTGTTTTATCAATCATTGGTTCAGATTTAACAAAAAGATAAGCTAGAACACCAATCATATATGACAACAGTTATAAATGTTTATAATGGAAGGAAGATGAAAACAAGTCAGGGATGTCATGTATCTGAATTATATACAACTGAAAACAAAGTGATAATGTATGACAACATACATTATTTCATTTACAAACTACATTATCATACTCCCTCCGTCTCAAAATTATTGTCCACATTTTCATTTTTGGATGTTTCAAAATAATTGTCCACTTTTCATTTTAAGTAGGAAAAAGAGAATTTAGTGGGAGAATATTCCATTTGAGTGGTTAAGATTTATAGTGGCCCTAGTTTTATTAAACTTGATGATTCTTGTCTCCTGACAATAATTTTGAGAAGGAGCGAGTATGTATTTAATTTCAATGGCGGATCCAATCAGGTTATGGGCAATGTTACTACCGTTATAGAGCAAGAAAAATACAACAAAATATCCTTAAATGAGCCAGAAAAGAGTGGATTATATTAAGAAGTTTTTGCAAATTTAGCCTTAGTTGTTTACGAATTACTGTTCACTTGTATAATAGCAATAATCAAATTCCAAATCAAAGTTCAAAGTCACAAAAATGACAGTTTAATTTAAAAAGGAAGGGTAGTGACATATAACAAATATCTGATCATGTTATTAGCTTTCTTCTAACATTAAAATAGGTTTTTTTATGTTTAGATCCTAAAAACTTAAAGTCTTTTATGCGGAATTAAGAATAGGTTGAGCTGGGCAACCTCAAACATGGGGTGAGGGCATCTTCAGTAAAAGTCAAAAAGGGAAACACAAGTACCCTATACATTTGTCAATATTGGAGAAGCGCACTGTCCCCCACAAGTTCGCATATAGATCCGCCACCCATGTTATAACATGATTTTCGGATAATAAATGTAATGAACTATTTTACTTTGGCTAGTCGATCTATAAATAGTGCCCTTCTATCCATTTCTTTCATTATCCAGACATACAATGCATATCTCACTTTACATACTCAAAATGATCAATTACGCAAGAAAATCTTATTACAATTACATAAACATTCTCCCTAAACTTTTCCTCTTAACTGTTGCCTTTGCTATTTCGCTTCTAGCAATCAAACAATCCCCATATCACCTTCTTAATCACGTTTCTTTCACCCATGCACTCACTTGGTTCTTTTTAATCATCTCTAGTTTTGCATTCTTCTTCTGGAAGAAGCCTCAAACCATCTACCTAGTTGACGTCGCCTGCTTCAAGCCATCTTTCGCTCTCCGTGTACCCTTTGCTGCAGCTGCTGAACATGGCCGCATCATCTTAGCCTCACAACCTAAGAGCTATGATTTCCAGCTTAAGATCTTAGAAAGGTCTGGTCTGGGTGAGGAAACATGTGCACCACATCCATTGCATTATATACCACCAAACCCTAATATGACGGATGCAAGAGATGAAGCTCATTTGGTCATTTTCTCTGCTATGGACTCGTTGTTTCAGAATACAGGGATTACACCGAAAGACATCGATATTCTCATCGTTAATTGTAGTCTATTTGCACCAACCCCTTCTCTTTCGGCCATGGTGGTTAACAAGTATAAAATGAAATCGGATGTCAAGAATTACAACTTGTCAGGAATGGGGTGTAGTGCGGGACTAATATCAATAGATTTCGCTAAAAACCTACTCCAAGTGTATCCTGAATCTTATGCCGTTGTGGTAAGTACTGAAACATTGACCCCAAATAGTTACATGGGTACAGAAAGAGCAATGCTTCTCCCAAACGTTCTTTTTAGAATTGGCGGAGCAGCGATTCTTCTAAGTAATAAAATGTCGCAACATAAACATGCAAAGTACAAACTTTTGCATGTGGTTCGGACACACAAGGGGTCCGATGATAAATCTTACCGTTGTGTCTCACAAGAAGAAGACAAAGATGGACATGTTGGGATAGCCTTAAACCTAGATCTCATGTTGACAGCCGGCAAAGCCTTGAAATCAAATATTAGCACCATCGGACCATTGGTTCTTCCGGTTTCAGAAAAGCTGAAGTTTGCTGCTAGTATTTTAGGGAGAAAGTTCCTAGAAATTGATATGAAACCCTACATGCCCGACTTCAAAAAGGCATTCGATCACTTTTGTATTCATGCAGGCGGGCGAGCTGTTATAGACGAGCTTCAGAAGAATTTAGGGTTGTCAGATGAGGATGTGGAAGCGTCTAGGATGACTTTGCACCGGTTTGGGAACACATCATCATCTTCATTGTGGTACGAATTAGGTTATATCGAAGCAAAAGGGAGGATGAAGAAAGGTGATAGGGTTTGGCAAATAGGTTTTGGGAGTGGCTTCAAATGTAACAGTGGTGTTTGGGAATGTATTAAAGATATCGAAGCTACAAAAATTGGTGCATGGGCTGATTGCATCCATAGGTATCCGGTAAATCTGCCAAAAGTTGTGAAGCTCTAAGCTATGCAAATGTAGTGCATTTCACTGCCTTGTAATTTAGAGAACGGTGAATAAGAAGTTGTAGTTTGACCTAGTTAGTCAATAAAAAGGGAGTGAAAGTGACATTATAATATACCAATAACTACTTGTTTGGTTAATCATATCCTGGCTTATGATAGATTATAAGTTCCAGATGTCAGCAAAGGCAAAACGTCCATGCATCTTGTGTTTTACTTAGACATACGGTGTGCGGGTACTATCCATGTCTTAGCAAATGCTCCTTCTAGCATATTTCTAGGTTATAGTACTTAATCGACTTTAAGAAAAAGTGAATCTGTACATGGGAAGGGGAGGGGGAGGAGGAAGAAGAAAAAAAAAAAGAAAAAGAAACTGGGTGGTAAAGCGTATACTGACTCATCCCATATTGACAAGAAAATTCTGTTGAAATAAGTTTGAGTTGTCACAAGTTACCTTGAGTGTTCAAGCTGTTACCTGGTTACTCAAAAATTCAGTCACTATCGCTTACAGAAAATGCGACAAGCTTTGTATAAAATATTACTCTCAGTGTATGTATTTGTAATACACATGCAATATATGTACAAATACAATACTAAATTTAATATAACTAACAAAGAGTAAATTGAAAAAAATCGTCCTGGTTGTTGGGCCAAATTGCAGATTTCGTCTCTTAACCTTTCAAAAATCCCTGCAACGTCCCTTTGGGAAACTTTGAATTACAGTTTTCATCCCTATCCAAAATAAAATGAGTAAAAGGCTCTTGTCAAAAACTGCAACCATGGACGAAAACTGCTGCCCATAGTTTCTCACCAGAACGGTGTCTGCACTTTTGAAATGTTAGGGACAAAACTTACAATTTGGTGAAACGACATAAACGATTTTTGCAATTTGTTGACAACAAAATATATACTCCGTAGCTGTTTCCCAATGCTACTATACAAAGTCTGAATCCTCAACGTCATGTAAATTAATTTTTTTTTCATTGTTTCTTAATTTTTCGTATTTAAATTTGTTTTGTGAGCCAACAATATCTAATGATTTAATTGCATTATTTGTCTTCCTAATAACAACCTTCTTGTTCAATAAGTCAGGCTGAGTTAGCTACCTCTGAAACATGGTTGGAAGCATGAAAATATTTCTAATGCTTGCTTAATTTTGCATTTGATCTGTTATTTTGCTCGCTAATTTGCCGTTATATCATCAATCATTTTTCTTGATCGCTGAGTATGTTCACTGTTGGGAGAAATCCAACAAACCAGTTTCTAGAGCGGAACCACGAATAAAGAACTACTCCAACAAGACCTCGACAAAGGGTTATGATTCTTTAATGACGAGTGGCACCAACACACACATGAGATATTTACACTCAAACGTTTATTAAACGTGAGCAAGAAAAGAAGGTACAAATAAAACATCAACCCCTCATCCCTATTTATAGAGAATGATGGGGGAGAAACCTAGTCCTTGATGAACAAGGAATCTACAATTGAGGAAGTTAGGAACTTTCCTAATACATGACTAACCTCCTTAAGTTTGAGCTAAAATACAATTAACCTCCTAAACTTATATCCTAACTATTACACACTAATATTCTAACATTCACAAATGCCTAACACTTCCTCTCTTGGTCAAGTTTTGATTCATCACCTTAACGGGCACACTACTACAAAAAGGATCTTTTAGACCCTTTTATAACGACCTTTTACAAAAAATACATGTCTAAAAGAAATTTTAGTTTGCCAAAAAGTCTTTAAGACCCGTTTACTTGGTTCTGACTTGTCTAAATACAAAAAATGCATTTGGACAGGTTGCATTGAAAACAATAGGTCTAAAAGTCTTTTTTTTTTTTTTTTTTTTTTTTTTTTTTTTTTTTTTTTCCCGACGGAACAGAGCGACATATTGTGGATAATTTTAAAACCAATCCCTAACCGATCCCCGCCTATGCGCGATATGCGATTTCCTAAAACCTAAACCAAAAACGATCTCAAAAAAAAAAAAAAACACTAATCGTTCTTCAATTTTTTGATTTTTGTGATCCGTTTGTTTGGGTTAATCACAATGTTATTTTGGTTTCGATCTATTGTTCTTCAGTATATCATTGTTATTGGATCGAATTTGTTGCTATGGGTTGAGTTTGTTCGATTACTGCTTATAAACTAAGCGATTAGGGTTTTTATTTACGTATTGTTTGCATATGTTCTTCTTTGTTTGAGGTATTTCTGTTTGGTGGTATTAGGGAGATGATAATACGCATCAGTCGCAGGGTAACGAGCATAAGCTCTCATATTCGATGTTTAAACAAACAATGCTTTCAAATCAGTAAAACCATATGTGAGCTCCGTAATGAGGAGCGATTGGAAGGAGCCCACGTTTACCATATCCTATTAAAAGAGATCGAGGATTGTTTCGCTAGGTTTGCTAATGACTCTGTATGGGGTTGTTTATTGGGAAGGAGGCTTGCTTTCCCTATAGTAGACCAGAATATTTAGAGAAATGCATACATGGGCGAAGTTGGGTTGGATAGTGGTTACTGGTCTTGAAGTAATGGATTCTTTTGTTTCATTCGTCTACTAAGGAGGGTTGGATAAAGTGTAGAGGCGGGGCATCTGATTCGTTCGATGCCTATTTTCCTAAGTGTTTGTGTCCCTAAAATATACGCTTGCTAAAGCGGAGTTTAGCTGCAGCACCCGTATGGCTGAAATTACTTAAATGTTCCAATTGTTGCTTATACGCGGAGGGTTGGGGGTTAAGCTGATTACGACTCAAATTGGTAAGCCTATTATGTTAAGATTCCTATACTAGCTCTATGTGTGTTAAGTTGGGGTCAGAATTATATGCTCGTGCTCTTGTTGAAGGTATTCATCTCTCGGACGGTTCATTGGATCGATGTGGGTTGTGGCTATTGCCTTCTCTAATGGGACAAAGGTCATTCGTTGGTGCGTGTTGATATTGAATATGAACTGGACAGCCGCCTCGTTTGTACTTCATGTAAAATTTTTGATCTAGTGATGCTGCTGCCCTAAGAATGTTAAGACAACATAGTGTTCAGAATAATGGTGGATGAGGGAAGGATTTGTAGAAGCTACCAAAACGAAAAGTAAGGGTAAAGGGGCCCACTCACGGTTACTTGATGGAGTTCGTTTTCGAAACGAGGGTCACAGTTGAATTTATCGCCTGGCGAGCCAGTTTTCGAAAAAGAAAAGTGGGTTCCGATGGAGCATCGTCCTTCAAAAGGTAACTGGCTACTGAACACAAATGCTAGTGGCTCCTAATCTGGTCATAGCTGCGCAAGATCCGGTAATCAGCGAAAAGTGATGTGCATACTTCTTAATAAGTATATCATGATGATCTAAGATGATATCGTCACTAGAGAATCCATTTGGTTTCGCTTATGGATGAGGGTGACCAATTCTGAAATGGGCCCTGAGGGGTTGCGGGTGCACAAGGGGAGCAAAGCGGTCCATGTTTATTGTGGAGATGTATATGTATGTTCTATGAGGTGATGAGTTCTATTTGGATTGTTGGTATATTCTATGTCTCTATTCTGTTCTTGAGATTATTGATAGGCTTGGAAAGCGTCGATTAGTTTGATGTGGGGAATTGTGGTGGTAGATACGCTTGTGGGTTATGTATAATGGGAAACCTGTTCCAGTGGTTTGAGGGGATTAGAAGGGTAATCCTTTCTCTAAGGGTGGGTAACTGTGGTATGGTGATCTGATAGTGATGGATGAAGGTTCTTGAAGCCAGACGATCTATGAGTAGTTACTTGTCATCAGCTGGAGGTGTTCTCTGAAAACGAGCTCTTGAAAGGTTATTCTGATGATTACCTGCCCAGGTTCTGATTACCATGGGCAATGTGGAGGAATTTAACAAAGACCTGTTTGATTTTAAGGTCCAAGGCGCAAGTCGAGGAAGTAAGTATGCGATGTTGATTCGTGCAGTGTGTTTTTTCCTTTCCAGTGGGTTGTTCTAGTTTTTCGTAGCGTAGCTGCTGTTCATTGTTATGGCATGTCATAAATGTTCTAGTGGTTGTTCAAGCGGTTGCTTGAGGTTAATGTGGTACTTCAGCCACATTCCATTGTACTTTAAAAGTTTATTTGGTTAATATATTTTACCAGGGTGGAGATCCCTTTACCCAAAAAAAAGACTACTTTTCTAAACCGGTCATTTTGGTTGCACCTGCCTAAATGTCAAAAATACTTTTAGACCTATTAAAATCAAGTACACGGGCTTCAAAAGTTTTACGTGAGATTTAATTTCCTTTCGGCTAATTTTTCAATTGACCACCAAAAGAAAAGGAAAAAAAACATGCACAACTCCTCCTCTATAGATCTACACTACCACCAAACCCTAACCACCATCCACCAGTGTAACACCCCTAAAATCTGGTACAGCGGAAGACTATTCAAGCTTTCGGGGTGCTACGGGGATTGGTATCCAACACAAGTCATAATAGAACGAGATAAAGTAAACATAAATAAAAACACATCCAAACGGGGTTTTAAAGTTTACATTCATCCCAGTTTACCAAAGTAAGGCCCAAAAGAAATAAAAGTAGGTCCCCAAATACATATCAGAGTTTTTAGAAAAATAGATCCTTAAACCAGATTGCCGTGCCAAGCCTTCCAAACGTGCATCTTCCATCAATCTTAATTACCTGAGAAAACGCGCTAAAAGTCAGCTTTCGCTGGTGAGATCATAGGTTTGCATTCATAATCAAATCAAGTGGACATATACGCAAAACGCTTGCTAGCTAGACTAGGCATCGCGGATAACCTCCGCACCAAAACTCCTATAGGGGCACCCTACAGGCATCAAAGTCCAATAGGGCCTATAGGTAACCAAATCTCACGGATAACCTCCGAATCAAAACTCCTATA
>LBNU01029879.1:81102-92328 GCA_014162995.1 Artemisia annua
ATATGATACACTTCGACTAACCATTCAAGTTCCCAACCCACGGGTCGACCTACCAAGTCAAACCCGGGTCAACATTTAGCCATTAAGGCTTGTGGGTCCCACCCGAGACCTCTATGGTCTCGGCTAGCTCCATTGAGCTCGAACCAACCAAACCGAACCCCTTTGGGTTGTCGGCATCAATCAAACCATAACAATGGGAGGTCTAAACCCTCCGAAACACAATAATAGCAATGCCAAAACAATCAAACATCAAGAACCAAGCTCAAATCCCATCAAGATCCAAACGAGCCCGGTGAAAAGCTCAAGCCGAGAGCTAAGGCTCTCGGTTTCTACTCGATCCAACAAAAAAATCAAGAACCCGGATACCAAATCTCCATTTAGCCATTTTTAATCAAAACCCATTTGTTTTCTTGTGTTATTAACCACGAATTCGAAAGAAGACCCAAATTCATGACCCAAGGGTCACGTTTTTCATCAAAACACGAGTCAAAACTCGTCTCACCTTCGTTTTACAAGACCACAACGTGACAAACTTCGAAAATGAGCAAGATGGTGGTGGTTTTCGTGACTAAACGGGATGGAAAAAGGTGTTTGAGGCGCGTGTATGAGTGGATCTAGTAGAGGATGAGATGGGGAGTCGATTTATGGTGGTGGTGTGTTGTGGTGGTCGGCGGTGGTGGTGCCGTGGGTGTGGCAGTGGGCGGCGACAAGAGGGGGAGAAAGGAGAATGGGAGAAGATGAGTTATATGAGGGTGAAAGGGTTAGGGTTAGGGGTAATAAACCCAAAATTTACAAATGTAGTCCCTCTAGTCCTCTTGTTCTAATATCGGCCACGAATACTTTAAAGTTTATGTAATATTATTAAACGGGTTTTCCCGTAACACAATTACTCGTTCTCGAAAATATTTAAAAACTCCACGATATGTTCAACAAATATATAACCAACTCGTAAATTCAAAATATTCAAGTTTGTTAGGTTATCCTAGTGCCGGAGTCAACGTAGCGCCTAATAACGATTTCAAAAATAAATCACCACATATGTTCCATATCAAATTCATAAATTCCAATTCATAATCCATAGAAACCACGAATTTTAGAAATCACGATTTAAAGTTTACAACTTATCACGAATAGACTTATAAATATTTCAAAGTCATTAAATTTAAAGTAATGCGGGTTTTTAAATAGCTCCCTATTTTGCCAGTTGTCACATCCTGCCCGCCTTAGAAGAAACCCGTCCCGGGTTTCTCTCGGAACAAATCATCTACGAAGTGAAAAGCTTCAGATATCTCTTTCGAAACTCATCCTCACGTTCCCACGTAAATTCCGGTCCATGACGAGAATTCCAACGAACCTTGATGAGCGGGATGCGACTACGCTTGAGTCGCTTAATCTCTCGATCCAAAATCTCAATCGGTTCCTCCACAAAGTTCAATTTCTCATCAACACGAATATCTTTCATCGGTATCACCGGTTTTTCATCAGAAAGACACTTCTTTAAATTACTCACATGAAATACATCGTGAACCTTACTTAGTTCCTGTGGTAACTCCAACCGATAAGCTACGGGCCCGATTCTCTTCAAAATAAGAAACGGTCCAATGTAGCGGGGATTAAGTTTCCCACATTTTCCGAAACGTATCACTCCCTTCCAAGGTGAGACTTTCAGCATCACTTTGTCTCCAACCTGGAACTCCAGGGGTTTACGTCTCTGATCGGCGTAACTTTTCTGCCTATCCCTAGCTGCTTGTAATCTATCACGAATCTGACTCACCTTCTTAGTAGTTTCCAATATAAGCTCGGGGCCGGTAAGTTGGCTATCTCCAACCTCAGCCCAACCAATAGGCGAACGGCATTTACGACCATATAAGGCTTCGAATGGTGCAGCCTTAAGACTTGTATGGTAGCTATTGTTATAGGAGAATTCCGCAAGGGGTAGGTACTTCTCCCAGCCTTTACCAAAGTCTATTATGCATGCACGTATCATATCCTCTAAAGTCTGAATGGTTCTCTCACTTTGTCCATCGGTTTGGGGGTGATATGCAGTACTCATATCTAGTCTCGTCCCCAAAGCGGTTTGAAGTGATCGCCATAAAGCTGACGTGAAACGGCTGTCGCGATCAGAAATAATCGATATCGGAACACCATGACGAGAAATGATTTCCTTCACATACAACCTCGCAAGCTTGTCGATACTATCATCTTCACTAATTGCCAGAAAATGAGCAGACTTAGTCAAACGATCCACAATTACCCAGATAGCGTCACAACCGCTAGCCGTCTTTGGTAATTTGGTGATGAAATCCATCGTAATCCGCTCCCACTTCCAAACCGGAAGTTCTGGCTGCGTCAATAATCCTGACGTTCTCTGATGTTCTGCTTTAACCCTCGAACACGTCAAACACTTGCTAACGTATAATGCTATATCCGCCTTCATGTTTGGCCACCAATATAACTTCTTCAGATCCTGGTACATCTTGTCAGAACCAGAATGGATAGAATATTTTGACTTATGCGACTCATGCATAATCAACTCGCGAATTTCTCCATATAATGGTACCCAAATTCGGTCTCCATAACATAATATTCCATCGGAACGTTTATCCCTTCTCATTTTCTGCCATCCCAAATATATTCTCGGCAGATCGGTTTTCTGCCTTCAACGCTTCCATTTGAGCTTCTAGTATTTGAGATGGTAGCGGCGATACGATAGTCATTCCCAATGACCTAACTCGTAACGGTGGTATTCTCTCCTTTCGACTAAGAGCATCAGCAACGACGTTTGCTTTACCGGGATGATAGCGAATTTCACAATCATAGTCGCTTAGCAGCTCAATCCAACGTCGCTGTCTCATGTTAAGCTCTTTTTGGTTCAGGATGTGTTGTAGACTTTTGTGATCAGTGAATACAACACACTTGGTTCCATACAAATAGTGTCTCCATATCCTTAAGGCGAAAACCACAGCACCTAACTCCAAGTCGTGGGTGGTGTAGTTATTCTCGTGCTTCTTGAGCAGTCGAGAAGCATAAGCTATCACCTTCTCTCGTTGCATTAAAACCGCTCCTAACCCTTTATGAGAAGCGTCATAATAGACAACGAAATCTTCGCTACCTTCAGGCAATACCAAGATAGGAGCACTACACAACATCTTCTTGAGCAATTGGAANCGTGCTTCTTGAGCAGTCGAGAAGCATAAGCTATCACCTTCTCTCGTTGCATTAAAACCGCTCCTAACCCTTTATGAGAAGCGTCATAATAGACAACGAAATCTTCGCTACCTTCAGGCAATACCAAGATAGGAGCACTACACAACATCTTCTTGAGCAATTGGAATGCTTCCTCTTCCTTATCTCCCCATTCGTATTTAACATTCTTTTGGGTCAACTTGGTTAGCGGCTTGGCTATCTTCGAAAATCCCTCAATGAATCTTCGGTAGTAACCGGCTAAACCCAAAAATTGACGAACTTCTGTCGGGGTTGTCGGTGCAGCCCAATCTTTAATAGCTTCAATCTTAGCGGGATCTACATGAACTCCTTGACTATCAATCACATGACCCAAGAATTGTACCGTCGGAATCCAAAATTCACATTTAGAGAACTTGGCATACAGCTTCTCCCTCCTGAGCAACTCTAAGATAAGTCTTAGATGCTCCTCATGCTCTTTCTCACTCTTCGAGTAAATTAAAATATCGTCGATGAACACAATCACAAACTTGTCTAAGTAAGGCTTACACACTCAATTCATGAGATCCATGAATACCGCCGGTGCGTTAGTCAACCCAAACGGCATTACCTGGAACTCGTAATGCCCGTAACGGGTTCTAAAAGCCATTTTCGGGATATCTTCCTCGCGAACTCTAAGTTGATGATACCCCGATCTCAGATAGATCTTCGAATACACACTCGATCCTTGGAGTTGATCGAACAAATCATCAATTCTAGGCAGCGGGTATCTATTCTTTACCGTTAACTTGTTCAGTTCACGATAGTCAATACACATACGGAATGATCCATCCTTCTTCTTCACGAATAGAACTGGGGCTCCCCAAGGTGAAGAACTTGGTCGGATGAATCCCTTCTCGGCTAACTCTGCCAGTTGTTTCGACAACTCGTCTAGTTCGGCAGGTGCAAGTCGATAAGGTGCCCGTGCCACGGGTGCAGCACCAGTTACCAACTCGATTTGAAACTCCACCTGTCTAGCGGGCGGGATTCCCGGCAAATCATCAGGAAACACATCCAGAAAATCTCGAACGATGGGCACATCTTCAATGCGCCTCTCTTTCTTCTCCTTCCCCCCTTTCGCAGATATTTGAGCTAAGAAAAGGTAACATCCTTTTTCCATTAGCTTTGGTATCTTAGTGCAAGATATGACCGCTAATCTGGATGGACTCCTCAACCCTTTTCTATCTCCTTGTATATTTAAAATCTCTTTGCCGTAAGGCACACGCACAATCTTCTCATCACAAAGTATGTGAGCATGATACTTTGATAACCAATCCATACCAACGATGACATCAAAACTTCCTAACGTGACGGGTAAAAGATCTATATTGAAAGGACGGTTCAAGAAATTCAATGTGCAGCCGCGAATGATGGTTTTAATCCTTTCTATTTTTCCGTTAGCTAAATCTACATCATATTCAATTCCTAAGGCCATCGGGGGTTTTTCTAATAGGGGTGCAAATGTAGTGGACACAAAACTTCTATCGGCACCAGTATCAAATAGTATGGAAGCATAGCGATTATTGAGAAGGAACGTACCAGTAACGACGTTCGGGTCTTCTCCTCTCTCGTCTCCCAGTGCATACACTCTCCCTTGTGCAGCTCCTGCTTCCACACGTTGGCCCTCATTGTCCTGACGTCCACGATTTCCTCTAGCCCCATGATTTCCACGATTGTACCCATTACCACCCGATCCTTGATCTCCTCGGTTCCACGATTCTCTACACTCATTCCTATAGTGTCCCTTCTTTCCACATCCAAAACAAGTAACATTCTCCTTACTCCAAGCTTCAGGAGCGGCTTGCACCATAGCAAGGGGTCGAGCCCTACAATCCCTAGCTACGTGTCCTCTCCTTGAGCAATTCTGACACATCACATCACATCGTCCATGATGATTCGTGTAACAACGACCACACCTGGGTGCATCACCGTTTTGATTCTTCTTATTCCCATCCCCCATTGTATAAGCCTTAGCAACATCTTGTCGCTTGTTACGGTGATCATTACCCTTAGAGTGCTGGTCCCTTTTCCTCTTTCCATTCTTTTTCTTCTTTTCCTTTCCAGCTTCTGCCAATGCCAACGAGTCAATCAATTGTTGAGCAATTGCGATAGCCTCACGAACACTTGTAGGTCTAGCAGCAATCACATCGTTCCTTGTAGCCACAGGCAATCCATCGGTATATCGCTCAATCCTTCGAGCCTCAGTCTTAACCATGTCCGGGCAAAGCAAGGATAACTCCTGGTAACGACGATTGTAAGCCATCATGTCGGTACCCTTCACTTTGTTGTTCCAAAACTCAATCTCCAACTTCTTAACCTCATTCCTTGGGCAGTAAGTCTGAATCAGCAAAGACTTAAATTGTTCCCAAGTCATGGCATAGGCCACATCACTCCCAACCGAATTTCGGTAATTGTTCCACCAAGTCAATGCTTCATCCTTGAAGGTAAAAGAAGCAAACTTTACCTTCGCATTCTCCGCGCAGTTGCTGACAGTGAACACTGACTCAGTTTTCTCTATCCACCTGACCAAGTAAACCACTCCTTCAGTTCCACCAAACTCAATGGGTCCGCAGATTCGAAACTCCTTGTAGTTACACCCATTAGTGCGAACAGGTGGGAAAGTTTCAGCAGAGTTGTTGGAATGATTCGACTCAGCTAGCAGCTCGGCAACTCGTTGCTCCACAAGTTGGTTGATCATAGCTTAGTCCACAGTAGGTGCATTCGGTGGAATGTGACCATTGTCTCCCTGAACATCAACGTTTTGATTCCTGTTGTTGCGGTTGGTGGTGTCCAGGTTGTCAGGAGTAGGGGTTTCGACATTCCGAGTAGGGCGGCGTCCTCGGCGACCAGGGGTAGCCGCTGCAGTACCAGATCGAGTAGCTCTGACAGGGTTTCGTCGTACAGCCATTGATCTGTAACATCACACAAGGTTCGTAAGTTCCCCGACATCACTTACCATGCGCTCAACAAGAATCAATATAAATGAAACCAAGACATCGGAAGAATATCAACAATACACCACAAGACAACAATAAAGCGAACAGGAACTCAATTTCCATGAAACTCAAAACTACATAATGTCATATAGAAATATTAAACATCATCCATACAAATAGCGATCAAGATATCGTTCCAACTACAGTAGACATAAAAGATACTAGTCGTTCTCAAACGAGACAAATAACCAACGGAAATACATCAACACAAAACAACTAGCTTTTCTAACCGAACACTCCTCGGTNCCGTCCATCCAATAAACCCACATGAAGGACAACAGTAGAATCGTCGCCCTGGGTTCCTGTTTGTCCAGCTTGTTTTGATTGTTGCTTGTTTCCCACAGTCACAAATCAAGACCATATTTTTTGCCGGATTTCGGAAAGTGTGAAAATTTAATGTGCTGCAACGTTCATATTTAACTGGGACTGGATAGTGTACCGTTTGTAAAAAAGGCAAACAATCGCTTGCAAATTTAGTCCCTCAAGCTACAGTGTCACTAGCTTAGTACCCGGGGAACCGTGAAATGACGATACTACCCTCGATGACATGGCACTTAACGGGAAAACTAACGGAAAAGGCCTCTCAGTGGCGATTTTGCGAAAATGTGGAACGTGGGTGGCTTTTTTGCGCTACTTTTTGTCTCGGTCTCATTTTTGCGAAAATGTGGAACGTGATGGACTATTTTTGCAATTTACCCCATATAAAAAAAGGCACCAAACGCATTTTAACTTGTATTTCTCAAAAAGCCAAAACAAGAAGCCTTTTGGGAGGAAAGTTTATGTATGGAGTTAGTGTACTTTCTAAACATTATAAGAATGTAAAGATTGGTATGTATCATTTGTTGCTAAATTTATCTCAAATTCCTATAATTCCATATATAAATTATATGCTTCTTACATTATGAATAAACTTATAACTCTTCAATTTTAATACACAGCTCCTATCAACCTCATAATCCTATATTTAGGGTTCTACAAATAAAGATTCAACAACACTCATCATCAACTCATCTTTTCGAGATAAGATTTAAGTATGTTTCGAGTTTATTCTATGCTAAACTGTTTGTTTATAACTTGACTTTTAGTGGTTTGCATGTGTTTGCATGTGTTTGCGTGTGAGTGTTTTTTATATTCATTTTTGTGGGGTATGTTTTTGTTGTGACCGAAGACGTCTTATTACGAGCAATTGGTCATGTGTTTGGTATTAGAGAAAGAAATTGATCCTGTGGCGCTGAAATTGCAGAGGTCACTTAAAAAATCAGAGGTCGCCGTTACTATTAGTGTGAACATGTAAATTAAATATCACTTTTGGTCAAGATAAATGATTAATATAATGTTTTTTTTACTTTAGACTAATGAGTTTTCATTGAATTAAAAAATCGATCTTTGTGTAAATATTACATATAATAAATTTTAAGCATGTGCGTCTATATTTATAGGCATGGGGTTTATTTTAAGTTTCCAAGTCGATTTGTTTATGGTTTACAGATTTAATAGTCTGTTTATATGTATTAAATAAGATCTTAAGATCGATGGTAGTAGTACTTTATAACTGAAGTCAATATCATTATTTTTTTCATTGTTTACATTTTGTTAGTTGGCTTGGATCAAAACACATTTTATAGTCTTAGGCAAAGGGTTTCTGGAAAATAATAAAAGAGTGTACTATTGAATGTGTTTTGTAACTATATAATGAGGATAGGAGGTGATATCTTCACATAGGAATTTACTTCATACACATATATTTAGTGGGATCCACATAAATTTTACAAATATAATTTATGTAGGCCCCACTAAAATTATGTGCGTGAAGTAAATTCCTATGTGGAGATATCACTACCCAATGAAGATTGCATATGTATAATAAAGACATAGCTTAACGTATAAGCTATCCTAACTCTAATCTTAATGGTCCAAAGCTCACAACGGCTTGAGTCAACTAATCGTCGAATTGGAAAAATTGGGTGCTATCATATAGCTTTGTACCGGCTAAGTTCATGAGTTGGAGATAAGCAGAGTCGAACCGCTGACAAACTAGAACATATATATGTTGAGGGCTGCTTTTTCTTCGTTCATAGTATTTGGCGACATAGTTGTTTAGTGCTTGCGGCTTCCTCATTTGCATGACATTTTTCTATATCATGGCTTGTTTTGCCTTTAGGTAGGAGCGATAATTTTGCGACCAACTATTTTCGAAAAACGACAATGATTTCCGGTGATAAAACAAATTAACGAGACAAAATTAGTTGAATGATGGCGAAATCAACATAATATGAGTTATCTTATGATGAATAGGATTTGTGGGCTAGGGTTTATGATTTGGATAGAAAGAAAAAAGTAATCATATGAAAAACAATAAAGCAGAAGAAAATAATGAGGATCGCATGCATATTTATAATAAAAGAGTATTATTATTGCACCTAGAGCTCTGATACCATGTAAAATAATAAAAGAGTATTATAATTGAATGTGTTTTGTGATTATATAATAAGGATCGCATGCATATTTATAATAAAAACATAACCTAATTTATAACCAATCCTAACCCTAATCCTAATGGTCCAAAGCCCATAAGTATCATTTCAAGATTGTCATTCAAAGTCAAGAGCGAAATCGAAATTGAAACCGAAACCGAAACCGCATCCAATTTTTGGTCCATGTTTTCAACAAACTTGATCATGAATTTAGTTTCATTTTAACCAGTTTGGTCCCCTTTTTGGACCTTGCACAACCCTATTAGTCTCATATATTTCTTTTTTATTAGGCTCAAAATGTTAATAACCGATAACCCGAACTGGGCCACAATCGAGTGGTTTTTCATAATGTGGGTCATATATGAGTATATGACTTACTCAGTGGTTGTGGTTATGAGGATTGAGGTGTCAAGGATTACCTTGTGTTTGTTAGGTAATTACCGACTAAGCTACATGTCATTTGGCTTTGTTTGTTGTTGTTAGCGACAAATATTAAAACTTGCTGAAAAAAGAACGAAAGAAGAAATTTTACAAATGTCGACAATATATAAGAATGATGTAGCATAAAGAATAAAATACAGAAAGCAAGATAACATGTGGTATTTTAGTTGATCTAAAACCAAGACATATAAAAAAGAGATCACCACAAACACATGACAACTTTCACTATAAATATGTTATGTTCCCTCACTCAGACCACCATCTGTGAAAAGCCATCAAACAAGACTCTATGCCTCCCTCCACTTTCCTTATTAACTAGTTCAACTCAATATTTTATTAGCTCATAAATATATTTCATACCCATGTCTTATTTAAGAAGATGATAAGTTTGTAACTGTTGTTTCATCTTTCTTTTTTTGTTCTGGTAAAAGTCAACCTGCCTGTTTCATATTTCTTAGCAGTTTTCTTTAGAATTTGGTTGTGGGTACTTCTGGTTGAATGTTGAAAATGCAAAAAACAATGAAGAAGATGAAGAAGAAAGGTATGAGGATTGATATGAGTAAGATAACAGAGTTTTTGAATGAATTGATGGTTGAAAAGCCAGTTTTGCCACTTTTGATTCCTCTGTTATTGGTTTTGTGGAGTATTGAGAAATGGTTTTTTAATCTTTCTAATTGGGTTCCTCTTGCTGTTGCTGTCTGGGCTACTATTCAGGTTTTATTCTTTAATTATTGGATAAATATAGTATTTACATCTTTGATTTTTGTGTTTGACATCTATACATATATTTTTTACTTTTAGTTTATTCTTTATCATATAGTGCCAAGTACAGTTTTAAATTTAATGTTTACTGGTACAATTTTGTCTGTTTCTTAGTTTTTTCTTAGAATATTCCAAAAATAGAAGACATACTAATCCAAGTATGCTAGCTACTCTGCATACTATCTCCACTTTTTAGTTTTAAAGGGAAATGATGGAGTATTTGTTTGTATAGAGAATAACATCTTTTTGGTAGTTTGATGGAGTTGTTCTTTGGCACTTACAGAATTGTTAATGCCAAGAAATACACTTGAATTGGTGTTAACTGTTAAGTGGTATGCATAAAGTATATTGAGTTATTGAATAAGAATTTGCAGGATTGAAAATGCTTGTTTCCTATAATTTTGTTGAGTGTTGTCTTTGTATGATTCTTGGTATTGCCTATTGTACACNTATAATTCCACCGTACCCTGTTCAATATGATCTTTAATGAAATGATACCGTAAGGCGATATGCTTGGATTTGGTGTGAAGGACAGTGTTACACGATATGGCGATTGCACTTTTGGAGTCACAATAAATCGGGATTCTGTTGAATGTGTAGCCATAGTCTTGCAGTTGTAATCGCATCCAAATGACTTGAGCACAACATGCAGACACGGCTACATATTCAGCCTCCGTCGATGAGAGTGACGTGCAATCCTGCTTCTTTGACTGCCATGAAACAAGCTTATCACCGAGAAACTGAAGACCGCCAGATGTACTTTTTCGTGTGTCTAGGCACCCTGCATGATCAGCATCTGAAAAAGAAATTAGTTCAAAACCAGAATCCTTCGGATACCAGATCCCCAAGTTAATGATTCCCTTTACGTATCGAAGGATTCTTTTAGCCTCAGAGAGGTGTCGCTCATTTGGTTTAGACTGATAGCGAGAGCACATATACACTGCAAACACAATATCTGGTCTGCTGGATGTGAGATACATGAGTGACCCAATAATACTTCGGTATTTGGTAGGGTCAACAGGTTTCCCATTTGGGTCAGCATCCAGCTTAGTTTGATAATTCATGGGTGTCGAATAAGTATCACAGCTGGTCATTCCATGTTTCTTAATAATTTCAAGAGCATATTTGGACTGGTTTATAAAAATACCACGGGGTGATTGATGAACTTGTAGTCATAAGAAGAACGAAAGTTCATCGATCATGGACATTTCAAAATTTGTTTTCATTAATTTTGCAAAAGCATTTGAATATTTCTTGTGCGTTGAAGCAAAAATAATGTCATCGACATAAATTTGAACCATTAAAACGTCCTCCCCGTGTTTTTGAATAAA
>LBNU01029879.1:94498-111519 GCA_014162995.1 Artemisia annua
AAAATAAATCAAATAATTTGGCAAATGAAACAAATTCGAGTTTTTCTAGGTTGTGCTGAGTAAGTCTAGGAATAAATCCTCGTTCCTAATATATCTCACGCTCCTCAATCCAATTTAACATGCTTTAAAGTTTTAAAACGTTTCAGGCTCTAAAAATAGAAGTTTGGCTAGGATTAGGTTTTAGGAAAAATACCAGGTGTTACATTATGTACTTAGCTTATTTGCTTACGTACTCAACACCATCTCTCTGTTGTTGATGACACAGATTACTACATCCCCTGACGCGGCTTGCTGCTGATGCGGTTTGTTGCTGCTGACGTGTCTAACTGCTGCTGATGACACGACTTACTACTACGGGTCAACAAAATGTTGCTATCTTTTTCTTCTATTACAAATACGGGTCAAAAAATTGTGGTCTTAGACAACTTGAATCGTCATTGTTAAAAGAATGCAGAAATTCAAGTTGGAGTTCATACGACCTTTCTTGACGTTGTTCTCACACAAATGCTTTTGCGGTAAATAAACCTTATATAAATATGCAAGTTATATGTAATTGTTTGGATAGAAAAAGTTTAGTTACAAGATTCTTTTCTTACATTATTTTTCTGGCAGCGGGTCAACTATTCAGAACAATCAGATGTTAGTTACCTGGAACAGTTGCAAGAACATTGGTCCCTCGGATGAGAGCCATAAAGGGAAGTCGTAAAGTGATAAATTACTTAACTCCTCTGAGAATTTTACTTGCTTTGGTCAGTGCATGGGTAAGACGAGGATGTTGGTTTGATGACAAGGTAGCAATCGATAACTTCTTAAACTTTATCATCAAAAGACCTTAGTATGCTTAGGTGAAAAAATACCCTGGTGGAAGATGATTTTGGTCGTCAATTAAAGTAACATTCATTAAGCTACTCTTTTTATCTCCTTTCTAACTTCCAAAATTAATTTATAATATGTGTGACATATGACATAAAAGTGTAAGATGCATGCTATTGGGGTTAATGTCTATAGGTTGATTTCAAAATGGGTGGGACAACTGATGTAGACCTTAAATGTTTCATGGTTAGAGTTTACTTAGAAGTGATTACATAGCCCATGCTTAGAGGTGTCATTTCAACCCATTTATCTATGAGCGGGTTGATTCAGGCCTCTATCGGGTCAATATTTCTATTTTGTAGGTATTGTAGCTGGTATTCTTGTGATCGGTTTAACAATTTAATAATAGAATTAGCTTAATACAAATCGTGTTGGATATTAGAAATAATTTTTTACATGTCATTTGAAACTCAGAACCACAATTATTTCTGTCCACAATTGTTAATAAATGTAAACACCTGTCCAAAAGGATTCACAGTAGTTGGATCATTTAGACCTCTATGCACCGGATACGTTGGATCCATACTAATAATCAATCATGTGAAGTATCTGTTTTCTATATTGTTTATTATTACAACATTTAGTAACTTATGCTAATTCTCCCCTTTTTACTGAATTGGCAGCCAAATCTTCGGAGCAAATTCAAGTGGGAAAGCTTGGTGGTGAAGATCATGTTCTAGACAAAATTTAAACTTAAAACTTCAAATCTGAGAAGCAAAATCGAAATGTTATTTTCTCAAGTACATGTATGAGCTCAGCCATACCTGGTTCAGATGATTTAACAATTGTTGCGCTTGATAGTTTTGAAAATGCTCAATGTGCGTTCGAGGAGTACTCTTAGTCGAGGAGTACTCTTAGGCTGGACAAGTTTCAAGGGTCAGTCAAAATTGATTGAAGTAGTTTAGGTACACATTTCTGCACCTATGGGACCATGTTCATACTAATAATCAATCATGTGAGGTAGCATCTTTATATTTTATACTTTCGTGTGTGTTGTAGCAGTAGTACCTCACTTTGATTAGAGAGTGGAACTAACCAACAAGAATCACATTTGCTCCAAAATAGCCCTCAAGTGGCAGTTAGTAACATACTTTTTGTAACATTAGAAATAGCACTTTCATAAATACTATATGTGATTTGTATCTATTTATTATACATAGCTTAGAATTTTGAAGCAATCTAACTTGCACTCTTATGGCAACTCCTTTATGTTTCTTTGTAGGTTTTTAGATATCATATTGTAATGACTTGGTTTTGAGCTATTAGTTACCTTAAAAGTAACTTATACTATTTTCTTTTGTTAAACTGATGCTTTTGTGCAATAAAATTTCTTATTGTGTTTTCAATTTGTTGCAGTTGCTTCAGGTCGAAGGGTTTAATAAAGGCCAACTCAAGTTATTGACATATCAACAAGTCTTTGTAATTCTAGACTTAAATACAACACTATCAACCCAATAAAGTACCATATATTTTTTTTACACAACCTTATATTCTCCTTTACTTATTTGACATTTTGTTAGAATATACATATTTTTCATGAGAATATCGTATATACTGTTGACAACGTTCAACATGAGAATATGGTTATATGCCACGTTCAACATGAGAATATGGTTATATGCCATCAGCCATCGCTTCCAACAAACATGAGCTTTTGAGATATCTTTTGTACATCCCTCAAGAAACTGCTTATGGACCGGTTCCTTTCTCGCTTAGCCGAATAATTTGTAACCGATGGGCTAAAGCCATAGATTTTGAATATCTGATATAAATTATGGTGTTAAGTTACTATTGTTGTTGTAAGGCTCCATTTTTTTTACCAAATCGTTGGAAAAATTTACTCATTTATTTCATATGAGATTTTATATATCATGTAAACGCTATTGTATATGTATTTTTATACCTCAATATAACAATATGATGTACAAAAATATTAACAATGGTATTAAATATTAATGTCATGTTTTTTCCTCTTCAACAACTACTACTTTTTTTTTTACCAACTGTCAATAACTATTATTAATTTTTTGGTTCTTTTACTTAAAATAATTTAATTTGTTAGATTAGTAGGAAACGGAGAACTTAGAGGTGCAAACGATGGAGAGATTTTAATAGATATACCAGAAGATAATAGATAAAGCTGATGACCGCGTCACATCTATTATTGATTTTGCAAACGACGGATAGGTTTTGATAGATATACCGAAAGATATTCTAATACATGATGTTTCTTACCCTATAACATCCATCGTAGATTTTGCCTATCCAAACTTTTTGAATCACATAGATGATCCGTCGTATTTTCAAGAAAAGGCCATTCTTGCGCCAACCAATGAAGTGGTCAAATAAATGATCATTCGCTTAAGACATTTTCAGGTGAGGAAATGGTTTACCTTTGTTGCGATAGTGTTGATAAAATTGATCGTGGGACATCAATCAATGAATATGTTTTCTCAACAGCTTTTATCAATGGACTAAAGTTCTCAGGTGTTCCAAACCACATGCTGGTGTTAAAAGTTGGTGTCTGATAATGTTGGTGAGGAATATTGATCAATCTAATGGATTGTGTAATGGGACACGACTTCAAGTTTTACAATTATCACAAACTTCTATTTAAGCACAAATTATTAATGGGACATATTTTGGAAATAAGGTTATCATAACACGATTAAGAATTACTCCATCTGATAAACGTTTACCTCTAAAGATCGTGAGGAAACAATATCCCATTTCAATGTCATTCGCCATGAAATTAAACAAGAGCCAAGGGCAATCGCTTTCAAAAGTAGGATTGTATCTGTCATGTCCTGTTTTCACACATAGACAGCTATATGTGACTCTTTCACATGTCAAAAGCAAAAAAGGTTTGAAGGTTGTTGTTTCAGATGCGGATGGTAACCTATCAAAAACTACTATAAATGTTTTATATAAAGAAGTTTTTCAAGGTCGATGATCAAACGGTCAATAGGTATGTACAGTATACATATTACATGTTTTGTGGATTTTTCTTATTTACATTTATTATAAATCTCAATCTTCTTTTACTTATATTTTTTATACTTATTAGGTGGTCACGGAATGGACCTTTTGTTGAAATGTTAGAATGGTCATTACATGCATTTGCTTCTCAAGATAAATATATTGAAGATCAGGAAGCAATGAACGTTTCTTACACATATATTTACAAGCATTGTATTTTATACTTTCGGTCACTTATAGCTTATTTTTCCGTTATAAGAAAATTTCATAGCGTTTACGTTCGTTGTTCTTTCTTACTTTATTCACGTACTTACATTTTTTAATCAAAAACCCTCTAAAATCCCGTGAATTCCACGGGTCTATAAGCTAGTAAATATATATAGAATGAAAATTCACACTATGTAGGCAGTATAGAACTAATGAGTAATTAGTTGTTGCCTAATCCTCACGATCATTTCGGCTGTACACTTACCACTCAATTAATTATGACATGTGAAACGCCCGACCCTGATTTTTTTTACTCTAAAACAACTCATAATTTTGGACAATTTGTAGCACTATGCTTATTTGACCCCTTGGGATTTAAATCATGACTTGAGACCAATTTCATTGGAAATTACACTCAAAGAACTTAAAATTTGGTTTTGACCTCATCGAAATTCAACGAACGATTGATTTACTATGAATTTTAGAAGTTAACCAAACTCTGAAACCTACGCCCACAAATCCCTAGTGTGGGACGGGACGGATCCCTAATGGGATCCGTGGATCCGTCCCTTACTTGTCCAAGATTTTTTTTTTTTTTTTTTTTTTTTTTTTTTNGAATATGGGTAAAAGCGGCACTATGCCAAACACCCTTTAACAGATACATATAACATAAGTTACAGACTTTCAACTTCATTTATGCGTGTATACTTGACACAACTTAACATGACACAAAAGGCGCGTTCTAGTTGTATCAAGAGAGGGTTAGAGAATGCTCATAACATCCGAGCACCACCGCTAGCTAACCAGAAGCTTCTTTCACCTTGAGCTTAATGTCACTTGGCTCACCTATCTCAAAAACAGGAAAGAAGCAACGTAAGCACAAAGCTTAGTGAGTAAACATAGTATAACACGAAGTAAAAGACATTAACTAGCATTGCTTCTACTACACGAAGTCATCATGTCTAATGTACTACTTAACTCACGAAATCCACGTAGGACATCATGTAGGACTTCACATAGGAAGCCATAAATGCACTAAGCTTATATTCATGAAGGGTAGGACATCATGAGTTCCACTTAAGGAACTTAGGTGCCATTATGCACCCATTTTCTAAAAAGGACATCATAAGTTCCTTTTTAGGAACATAAGTGCTCAAGGTGCACTAATACTTCACTTAGGATATCATATAGACTATATTCCATAAAGAAAGCCATAAACGCACTAAGGTCATGTCCTCGAAGGGTCAAAATCGGCATAATTCACATGACTTGCATGGTAACTATCATGTGAGCATATTAACGAAAAAAAGGCTCATACTTGCATAACATAATTTGTAACATGAGTTAATAACATCAATATTCGTCGTGTCACAAGTACGAGTAACACAAAGTACATAGTATGACTTACGGGTATATATGAACCCGTATTTACTCTAAAAGTACGTTACTCACCTTATTATGATTTTAGCGGTTTCCAAGCTTCTGAAAAGGTACCCAACTTACTTTTATCACCTAGTGTCATAACATAGCATATAGGTTCACTTAGAATATGGACTCGGCTATTATAAACTAGCGTTTAGAACAAGTTAAAACATAAGGAGGTGTTTGGTTTTACGAATTACTTTTACATGATTTTTACTTCTCTTGAATTAGCATCATATATTATCTCGAATATGAGTGAAAGAAGGTTGAGGTGGTTTAGACATATTAGGAGGAGGCTACAAACAACACCAGTAAGGAGTGTAGAAACGGTAATAGTTGACACTTTGAGAAGGAGGGGTAGACCTAAATTTAGGTGGGAGCATAGACTTAAGCAAGACATGAAGGAGCTTCTCTTTTTCGATGACATGGCCTCAGATAGGAATGCGTGAGAGATAGGATTAAAATTTGCTGGTAGTTTTGGGCTAGGTTGTTCGAGGGTGTGTGTTAGTTTTTGCGTTTATGACTTATATAAGTCTCTTTATAGCCTTGCCCCTTGCGTTTTAGTTTTTGGGCCCTTTGGCTAGTTCCCTTTAGGCATTAGGTGTTTTGTGGCCTTTCTTGTTCCTTTAGCTTTGCCTTAGTGATGCGCGTGATGTGTCGTTGCGGTTTAGCAGTGTTAATGCTTACTCAAGTTTTAAATTTATATTTAGCCGACTTATCAATAACACACACACTTAACGAGCAGTGTACCCGGTCAGTTTGTATATAATGGTAAGCAGAGTGTCGATCACTAAGAGTGGAACGTATTATCTAGTTATCCTAATCAGTATTTTAATGTCCTAAGTTAGTTTTACAGCCTAATCTAACGAAAGGGGGTTCAGCCTGAGAGACTGGCACAGTTTGGTTATTGATTAAACAGTAAATTAAACTAATGAGCACGAATCAGCGAATAGCATACACGTATACAGATAGATAATAGAGACTATAAGAATACCTGTCTTGATAATTAAGCAGCTTGTCACTTATTTTATTGCTAGCTTTATATGTAGTGTATATTAGTTAAATCTTTCTCGTTGGTTTCATCATACCAGCGAGTAAACCCTTAATGATTACTTATGACTATCCTATTTATCCAAAGACATCGGATTAAATAGGCGAGGAAGGGGTATGGCGGCCCAAGCAGTGCTCAACTAGACACAGAGGTTATCAATGCATTAATATAAATTCACCAAAGACATCAAACATATAAACTTTAATTGATGGGAAAGCAATTTTAAGGGGGGCATATGATCTTGCGTACTCACATACTACCGTCCATCTATCCTGATGAATTAAAGCTTACTATTACAATAAAACAAAACTACTTAATGAATTGAATACATGCAGGACCTTCTTACAGCTCTAATATCTTTGTTTGGGGCGTGTCTTGTGTTGCTTGTTCGTCTGAATTCGACTCCTTAGGGTTATGGTGCCCTCCAAATTCGTCTAGGTCTTGGGGTATTTATAGTTTTTGTCTGAGGGTTCGATGCGGCGCATGTAATTGGTAGATGCGGCGCATTGACTTAACTTCGCGTGGGGTCCAATCTTATTATATTCTGGAATATTCGTACACCGCCTTTAGATGCGGCGTAACTTGAATCTTTATACGGCGCATGTCCTTCAGTTGTCTTGGATTAATTCTGGTGAAGTCTTGATAGTGATACGCCGTATGTCAATTGTATAATGCGGCATATCTGGAGTAGAACGAGCTTGATCTTCTTCTTTGACCAAAGTTTCATATGCGGCGCATGGTATAATTCTATGTGGTGCATAGTCAGGCAATGGTCTTCGAATTCATCTAAGTATGATATTGCGGCGTATCTGTTGAGTGAGATGCGGCGCATCTTCTGGGTTTCAGTAGACTTTTGACATCTTGCTCATTTTGCTCCATAATTAGTCCAAAATCGCCAAGTTTCACCTTTTACCTGAGAATCACTAAAGTAAACATTAAAGCACCGATTCTCATACATAATAAAGTAAAACAAGTTAAATAAATAGGATAAATGATGATGATAAAATGTACTTATTTGAGTTCATCAAATATCCCCCCACTTGAACTTTACTTGTCCCCAAGTAAACCTTAGATTTAATCTTATGAAAATGTATCCTAAAAGATATTAGGATTTATTTTTAACAATTAAGCACGTATTCGTTTTATCACAATCACACAACCAACCACTTAACGAAGTAGAAAGAAAATAATTTTTCAATATAAAACAATTCTAAATCGTTTAGTCGCTAGTTGTGACGAATATTCTATCATAAGCTTGACAAGTATACGCATCTCCCCCACTAAAGCCAAGGAGTAACAAGTCTAAAACGGTAAAAAGGGTTTGTTGGTTAAGGGTTGATCATCCTTTTTAATCTCTATCGATCTCATATTGCAGAAAAGGCGACAAAATTACGAATACATGATCGAATCCACGACCACAATACTCGCAATTGCTCAATTCCTTAACTCGAATAGGCTAAAGATAGGACCAAGTAATCTTCACCAATAATATTTTATCAAAAAGGGTGACAAAATCATAAATACATAATCGAATCCACGAGTACGATACTTAAGATTGCTCAAATCCCTAATCTCAAATAAATCAAATGTTTGGATGAAGAATGATATAGGGTATGGATAATAATTGGGATACAAATTGGTGTAAAATAAAAAAAATTAAACAAAACAAATAGATTAAAATCCTAAGTGTGGTTAATTACTTTCCCAACCATCCCATGAATAAGACTCATATCATTGAATAACTCACGCTTTTGACTCATGTAACTCACGCTTTAGGTAGACACGAATTATACTCAATAAAATCTTAAACAAAGAATAACCTTAGTTGGCGTTCCCATAACGGCCAACTCCCATTCAATCCATAAATATAATATACAACAACAAATAGTGGTGATATCTCCCACTTTACAAAACTTTACATAAGTTGGTTAAAACAAACTTCCAACTTCTTCTCTTTCTTTTTCTTTTCTATTTTTTTTCGATTTTTTTTTTGATTGTGTAAAATTTCACAACTTTTTCTATCACGATTTTTTTAGATAATTTTTCTATACTTTTCATAACTTTCAGAAATAACTGTAATAGTGAAAGTAGTAAACACACGAAAAATAAACTAAAAATATACAATATGTACTTTCACTCCAATTGCATTGTGCAATTTTCCGACCTAACCAAAGATAATGAATTACGCACGCGAACATAGGTAATGTAAGGAAACACACTTTGCCTGAAGTAACTAACCACGAATTTCAATCTACAAGGTAGGCTAAGGTGTAAGGTGTAATGAAACATTTTAACAAAGGTGTAAGAAATGAAAGGAATGGCTCTGAGGGTTTTTCTAGGGGTATCTTACTCTAAAAGTGAGAGAAACAAAAAGGTTTATACGGGGGTTAACTAACCAGTGTAGTTAGTTTATATCACATAACATATAAAGGCTTTTTGGGTGTAATCCTAGAATTTACCAAGTTAGACAAGTCACTCCAATTATATCAATAATACTCATTATTGTGGTCTCGAATAGTATACAAGCCAAGTTCTAAAGTTTACAAGTCACCAAAAATACTAAAGTTTTTGATTTTAGGCAAAAAATAATGTTATCTGTGCGGCTATGTTATTTAGACTTAAACAAAAACATGCTAAATTTTTTTTGAATTTTGATATGTTAAGTGCATTTTAAGCATATTTTGAAAAAGTTTGGACAAGTAAGTGTTCTAATTCTCCATCCCCCCACTTAAGTTAAACAACGTCCTCGTTGTTTGTGTTAAAGGTTAAAACTGGAAAATAAAAGAATTAGAACAGAAAAATTCCCTGATATTTGCTCGGAATGATCCTCCATTATGCGTTTACGAGCAAAAATCAACTTTCTTGTGGATTAGAACGTTTAAGCTTCATAAGTGATGTTTCCAAAAAAAAGTGCAGGAATCTATAAAACCACCTAGACTTTAACACACCTGAGTTAAGAAGCTTCAAACTTGCATAATACATTAGTAGTTAGTAAAAATAAAACCTAGAATTTAAAACTGTAAATCATCAGGTCAGTCGATACGCCGCATCCTATGGAAAAGGATGCGCCGTATCGAGCCTGGAATTAATACGAATCAGAATAAAAGATGCGTCGCATCCTTAAACAGGGATGCGCCACATTAAATAAACTGACAGAATGTTTCAAAAAATAAAACTGCAGAAAAATAAAGTAAGATATGACCAGTGCAGATGATACGTCGCATTCCATGATGGAGATGCGCCACATCTTCTGCAGGTTTGACAGACTCGACTCAGAACAGAAAAATAGATAAAAAGTTATGGGTTGTCTCCCGGTCAGCACTTGTCTTTATTCCAGAGTCTTCAAGTTAGACTCACGTTCAGCTCCTATTTTACTCTTGCAACGTGCCATCCTTCTTCCTTCATTCGAAAGATGTTGTTGAGGCAACATGATCAAGATATCTTTATGTTTTAATGATGACAAATAAACCATCGAAACACATAAAATAACAAACGTTAGCTCAAAATCACCGGAGCCAATGTCTGCTCCAGGCACGCTGCCCGCGCGTCAACGCGCGGGTGACGCGCCAGGTTACTGTATGGTTCCGGCGAATTTTGAAAGTCAGCTTTCCCCTTACCCGACAAATTTGGATCTTTCAATACATGTATAAATATGTTATGTGCTTAATTGAGAACACTCGAAACGAGTTTTGAGACTTGAGACATCCTACTTTTAAAACACCCATTTACGGGAAAACGCGAACTCATGTTTTCTAACTATCGCATCTAGCCAAGGATTTTCTAAACTTAGGGAGCTTATATATTTCACGAGACATCGTGTTGAAGCATCCATATGCTCATATCCCGTGCTTACGTCTTCTCTAATCACGTAACGGGTTTACTCCCTTATTGGTCAAACTAAGTCAAAGGTCTCTTTGCGTAAACACATCCTTTCCCACTTGGGTTATGCTTTACATCAAGGAAAAGCACTTAACTTGTTTGAACCAAGGTATTAGTTGAGAACGTCGAGTCGTGGAAAGTCACGAGATATGAAACTATGGATTCTCGACGTTGTGTTACTAGAACTTATAAGTAACCTATGATTTTCTCAACTTATAATCTTAATTGTCTAAACCTTTTCTTCTTAATGACAATTAGATTATGTCTTAACAACCTTCTTAATCTATTTTCTACAAAAAACAAATCCAATCATATCCAACCAAATCCAAATCATATATTCTCTTACACAATCTCTTACACTCTTACATATTCCCTTATACACTACATCTCAACCATTCATTCCCTTACAACACATCTCATCCCTTCATTTTTAACACATGCCAATTGTTTGAATTCCTAAAGAGGATCCTTTGATCTCAACCATTGAATTCAAACTAAACACATCTCAACCATCCATCCAACTTCTCCTCTCTATACCACCACATGTGTTTGATCCTCACCATCCATTTCAAACCAAAACCATCTCAACCATTGGTCTCTCCTTTCCCCCCAAGCAAAGCATATTCCTTTGGAATATCCCTTCTCAATCCAAATACAAGGCATCCTTGATCCTAGCCATTCATTTCAAACACATCTCAACCCTTCATTTCCCCCACATGCCAAATTATTTGAAAACCAAGGGAGGCTCCCTTTGATCCTAGCCATCCAATTCAAACCATCTAATCTCAACCCTACATCTCATTCTTCCCTCCCCCCAAGCATTGGAATATTCCTTGGCATATTCTTTATCTCTTTTCTATACCATGTTAGGAGATACACTTCTACCCCTTCCAAATTACCCTATCTACTATACCCTTGGTGTGGAAAACTAGAAGGGGGGGTTGAATAGTTTTCCCCTCTTTTTCATTTATAAAATGTTTGTTTGAAAAACCTTCAATTAGAGTTTATTATGAAAACAATATATAATCAATATGATTAATTGTATATGTGTACTTTTGAGTTTGTTTTGAAAACTTAGTTTTATGAATAAAGCTTTGGTTGATCATTATGTGAATATGTTTTCCTTTTGAAATTTTAAAACGTTTTGTATCAAATCATCTATTAAGTTACTCAATATGAGGAGTGTGAATAATAATGTAGTCGATCATATCATATAATTATGCACATCATCACAATATTAACTTGCAACTATAACACAATCAATCATCATGACAATATAAGCAACACCCAACACATATATGCAAGTATATATATAAAGCGATAAATGCAAGAGTAAATGTAAAGAGATAAGAGAAAGAAGGTGCAAACCGGACACGATGATTTATAGTGGTTCGGCTACAAGGTCTCCTTCCTTGCCCTACTCCACTCCCCGAGTCACCTACTCGAGAGTTTTCTTTACTACTCAACAAGCTCCCTTTTGGCGGAGAAAACCTTACACAACGTTGCTTACATTATTTAACGACACTAAGCTAAATGTCGGGTTCTAATAGTAGCAAGAACCAATCTCACAACACGACTTCAATCACTACACAACTTTTTCACAACTTCACGACTTCTTCACGACTTCATGACTTCTTCACGACTTCACGACTTCACGACTTCTTCACGACTTCACAACTTCACTACTTCTACACGACTTATTCACACACCTACATCTTCACAACTAATTGACTTCTCCACACTACTACTTCTTCCCACTACTTCTTACTCACTCATTGACTCACTACTAAGTAGGATCATGTTGATCTACTTGTTACATATACTTACATAATTTATTTCTACAACTTCACATCAATATAAACTAGACTCTAATACTTCTTGATTTGAGGATGAAGAAGTATTCTTCTTTTGCACTTTGAGAGATGAATGAATGAAAGAATGGATCACTTGAAACAAAGATTAATAATCTTATGATCAAAGGATTTTAGAAGGATGTTTAGAAAGATTTGGATCTGAAAATTTTCGTGCAAGAGGTGAGAAAAATACCAGGTTTGAGGTGGTATTTATAGGAAAAAATTTCTGACAGAATCTGAAAGGGGAACGTGGCCGGCCCCCTTAAAATTAAGGGGGCCGCCCATTATAATTAAGGGGGCCGCCCAGCTGTAATGGCCAGATTTTATGTCTTTTAGCGGGGAAAGTTTATTTGGTGAAAAACTAACTGATTTTGGTTAAAAATTTGAATTCATATATTTAGTATGAATTAAACATTTTCCTTTATTACCAAAAGTGTTTTTCAAAAATATATATTATGTTTATATCATTTTATAAATTTTGTAGTGTTTAAATAAAAATCCCTTTGATCATAAAATGTATTAGACATTTGTTTATACATACCTTAAGTGATTGTTGAATGCATAGAAGATTTGTGATCACAAGTAACTTAAGCATGTTAGGTCAACATATTAGTAAACACAAGTATTCAAATGAAAGAAATGAGATGAGAATTAGACTTGGTTGATTAAGATCAATATGAAAGATGAAAGAACAATAGTTTCCTTAAGATATGAAATTAACCAACAAATATTATGAGATACATGGTGTCCTATTTATAGGAGAGGGATAGGGCAACACTCCCTCCCTTCCCTATCATCTAAGTCGTGGGCTTCAAGGCCCATTGGACACCTTATTGGACTTAACTTATAACCATACGATTAACTAAATAACGTAGCTAAATAAGATAATACTAGCAACCTATTACATTTACTGAAATGACCGAGACTTGACTGAATAGTTGAAAACTATGATCCAAACAATCTCCCCCTAAGGATCGGTCATGAAGGATTATTGAAGGATAGAAGTTCGTCACGGTCATCGAGGTTGCTTGACGTCTTTGTCTTTGGACTTTAACTGTTGACATTTGTAGCTTTAGACGTCTTCAAAATGATTGTAGTAGAAGTGATTCATCATTCTTTGTTCTTTTTCTTTGTTGATGTGAAAAATGATAGATGATGTTGTAATCCGGCATACGTCACTTTCGGTGTCTCCAATGAATTCGCTCCGTTCCGACATGCTCATACATCTTTGACTGTGTTGTAGTTATGCATTCGTAGCTCTTTGTCTTTGTTGTTGAAGATTCATGATTGTTATCGTAGAATCTTTTCTTTAGACTGTGATGTTGTATCGAGCTTTCTTTGGCATTTGAGATGTATGTATGAGCATGTGGAAGTTGGTGTTCAAGATGGCATTTGTACCTGAAATAAGACAGTTAGCAATAATACAACCGGTACTTACAGGTTTGAACTAGAATTTGTCAACAGCAAAGTGTGAAGGCTCCTTCTAATTCGCGCCAAGGCCGTTCCTAATCGGATACCCCGTAAGGAGCTTACACGGGTACAACTAAGTACACCCACGATTAGGTGAGTCGCTGGAGATCACCCCACGACTGTAGACCGTTTGAAGCCATCGTAAACACTAAGCGTAACCCATGAGGAATTACCGAAGTGACCTGCTGTCAGGGCTGTTTGATGTTGACCCTGGCAGGATTTCCGTTCAATCATTCGAGAAATACCTAAGTAAATCCCTCATGAACGTTCTAGGCAGATTGCTAAGATCTGCGAAGGACTCGATAATTTACAATTGGTGTCCATTGATGTAGAACAACCAATGTAAGATTACTAAGTGTACCTAAGAGATCTTTGATGTATCTCGTGGCTCTAGACTCAATTAGTGCAACTTATGGTTTCCTATGCGGAGATTGGGGCAGGGTCTCCTGTTTCAATATCAACCAACTCTAAATAGAAGGTCGATAGATTACAACGGTTCCCCGTGAGAATGAAACAAGTATCTTTTGAGAGATACCCGAGTGGCTAGAAGGTTAAGGTGCATGCGTCACTGGGTCCATGACGTCTTTTATCTTCAATACCGGTGTCGCCTTAGCAACAACCAGTAGCATATGAATTGAACCCGGTGTCTGCCCTAAGGTTGAATAATTTGGAGGGCTCATTTCTTTTCACCCTTTTCATAACGTTTCTTTTTAATTCTTCAACCCCTTCTTTCTCCGTTTCATTCATTTCTCCTTTTTCGAATCATACCTAAGGACTTCTAAATACTAACTATTGGTGATGTCCTTGGGTAGATCCCTCCGGTTTAGGCGGATCATAGGACGGTTATTCCTAACCTTAGTCACCTTATAACTCCATGACTATCCTAGTGATGCCTTTTGAAACCATTCATTTGAAAATCTCTCAAAGTGTTTGTGAAAAAAAACATTTTATAACACTTTGAGGGTTTTATTTTCTTATGAAATACTCCCCCTCCACATGTGCTTATGAATATTTTGCGGAAAATAACACATGCGGGAGAAGTTAGCACTTTAGAATTGATCCACTCTTAATAGACATGTACCCGAGGGACACGGTTACGTTGCTTAGTTAAAGGGATGCATTGTCAGTTTTTAGGTGACAACTAGCCCTAATAACTACCTTGAAGTTGTAAACATTCCATAAAGGAAGTTAGACCCGTCAAAGTAACGTCTAGAAAGAGTTTCTCGAAACGGTACAATCTACTCGGATAAATCCTTTCGAATACTAACGGTTTTTGTTTCGTCAATTCTTGGGTCAATTCTGAGTCGAGCTCGAGTGAGATACAATTTTGCCACATCATATTTTAATCATTTTCTTCTTCTCCCCCTCAAAAATAGCATATCAAATGTTGTTTTTGCAAACGATTTTGATTAAAATATGCTTTTTGAGTCTTATGGGGAGTTATCATCAAAGATTTGAGATTTTAAGAACGATGTTTTGGTACAAGTACTCCCCCTCAACTTGTGGATACTCATTGAGGTGAAATACTTGTCTTTTGAGTAGAATTGTGAAAATCTGAAAAGTTTGATAAATTCTACTCAAAAGTAAGAAGCCTTCGCTCCTTATCTTAGGATTGTAGCACTGAAGCGTACCACAGGGTCCTTTCTTTACAAGGTATGGGTTGTGCACTGTTATGTGTACACAAGCCTTAATAATTCACAATAATCAAGAATGAATTGGAAATAATGAAAGGTTATACCAAAAGCTTAAGTCTGAGATGAGGTCAAGGCATTGAAGTCGGTGAACTTTGCATTGGGCCTTTGAAATGTCAGGATCGGAAACGATGGACGAACCCCGATATAACTTTCCAGCCTCCTGATCTGTTCCCTCCGGTTGAGCCTTTCTTCAATGGCATGGATGAAGTTCTTTACCATTCTTCTTGTGCTAGAATTCCAACGGGTATTCTTTCCTTCTTTTACTTTGTTCAGATCGTCCGTCAATCTCCCCACTAGACCATCACGAACTCTTTGCAAGGTAGCATCACAGAACTTATGAAGCTCGTCGAACCGCATGAACCGTAGCTGATTCTTTGAGTTGAGGTAGGTAACCCCGAACTTTGGTTTTTGGAGAATCATTAGTTGAGATGCGTCATGTAGTTCTTCGATCATGAGTTGTGGTTTGGTCAAGTTGAGATGATTCTGGTAGCTTTCAACACCTAACTGTAGATCTTCTACACGTTCACGGATGATCAGTTGTCTGATGTACATGAGCAAGGAAGAGATGAAGTTGTACTGAGTTGACGTTGGGAAGCCCCTCATTCTTCCTTGAACTTTCTCCAGATACATATCTTCTACGTCATCTAGATAAAGATGTGGGAAATCGGCTTCACAAAACTTGTAGAGCTGTTCGTCTTGCCTCTTAACCACTATTTCCTTCATGTAGACATAATCAAACCGTTTATCTTCCAGGATTTGCATGATTGCGACGATTCGGCCTTTGTTCTTCACATCACCGGATGTACGTTCACGTCTGTGAGTGTAGCCGAGCTTTCGTCGTTCTGACCAGTTCTGAATTCCAAACAAAGCGTCTCTGTTGTATTCCACAATAGAGTTGCTGAAAATAGGAGCGGTTTCTTCAATGTTTGGAACCTCATAACGAGCAGCTGGTACTGAAATCCTTAATGAAGACTTGTAGCGATCTTTGGAAGCTTTGATGTCGTGTTGCAGGTAGCGGAGATCATAGTTGAAGAAGAACCGATATGGAATTCTAGGCTTGTCAGCAAAGCCTTGAAGAGGTAAAGGTTTTGTCCAGTCGGTGAAGTACGGTTCGTTGTGTTTTCCATGGGCATCGAAGTTGCTTTCCGGATTAAGCCAATCAAAGGAGTCTGATAAAGCTGATGCAATGTTCTGCAAATGGTAGTCCAGCTCTATTTTGTTTCCTGATCGTGCCTTTAGAAAGTCACGAGCATCCTTGTTGATTCGCCTAAGTTCAGCTTTCGTCACTTTTTCCAACTGGAGACCCGAAAGAATACTCTGAGCGTATTGTAAAGTGTTGCCCGGGAGTGGTTCTTCGGTTTCAAGCGGTGGATGAGCTTTAATCATTGTAGTGACCCATTCAGATTCGGGAGCCTCGGGAGCATCTAACCATGTAAAGCATTTGGTTTGCTTCGTCTCACTCTTAGACTTGTCAGTCTGAGTTGTTGATGATATTCCAGCTTGTGGTGCAGGAGATTCAGTTTGAATGAATTCAAGTTGTGGTTCCTCCTGTTGATCATCTTGGTGAAGCATGAATGGTTCTTCTGCTGCTGT